>VCJD01005431.1:70249-81184 GCA_024140245.1 Backusella tuberculispora | reverse complement strand
AAATAAAAAAAAAAAAAAAAAAAAAAAAAAAAAAAAAAAAAAAACGAGAGGGAATAAAGAGAAAAAAGAAAGAAAAGAAAATCAATTAAAAAGAACTTTCTAATATCGAATTCTGATAAGAAGTACGAATGCCAGTATTAATTTCCATATGAAGATGAGAACCAAATGGAAAACAGCCTTCTACGGCCGCTTCTGACATAAGATTGCCCCATGTCTCTGCAGTATTGGTATCATTTTCTAGAATATGCTGGCCCAGCTTTTTTAGATTGTTCCAAACAATTGACATAATAGCACTAGAAGGGGATGAGCTGGGAATTCCAGACTGGTGATGTAATGGTATACTATCAAATAAGAAGGAATTATTAAAAAAACTACATTTGCCACTATTTTTAGTATCTCTTAATTTACCTATCAAGGCTTCTTTTTTTCTTGGTAATAACTGATCTTCTATCACCTTTGAATTGCACATCACTACTCTCACCAGATGATGACTCATTTTTTAATACAAATCCTGCAGTTGTGGGTACGAAGGAAGGGGGTGTATCATTTACAACCTTCATTGATTTACTAATAAATGAAGGTGGTCTCAGACCTCCATGGGGTAAAAGTATATTAGGTAATTCTTCGTCATTACTGTCCCACTTATCTAATCGAGGTTTTCGCAGTGGTATACTATTCCCCTCTTCCTCCTCTTCCTCCTCTTCTTGAGATGTTTGCTCCAATAATAATTGTTGAATTGTTTGCGTAAATGAGTTTTGATCGACTGCAATTGCTGCACCAGGAGAAAAATTGTCATCTTGTACAAATGTACCAGTGCCATCATGAAATGGCAATGTACTATAATCGGGATCATTAATAAAAAGAGCACCGTCGATATCTGAATAAGATTCACTATCCGACTGTCTGAATAAAGAATAGGACTCTGATCCAGAAGGAGTTAATGCTACTGATGTAGCACTTCGTACTGAGGAAGCAGCAGATGTTATAGAAGAATTTATGACGTTCCAGTCAGAGTCGGATTGTGTATTAGAGGATGTATGAGTAGGCAATATCAGCAAGTTTGTAATAGATGAATCATCCGACTGTACTGAAGAAAGATCATCTGAAGTAAAAGAATTTTGGTGTTTATTAACTACTCTACGTTGCTGTTGAGCAAAAGCCATAATAAATAGCAAAAGAAAATAGAATAATTAAATATTTCAAACATACATGCAATTTTTATATGCAAATTAACAATAAAAAAAACTTGTCATTGGGAAACATCCGTTTCCAAATAATTGAATAAAGTGCACATGATTTGGGTTTTCATGTGACGTGCTTCAATTTGGGTTTGAGTTCAACCTTCGGAACTATGACAATCTGGCAACGACGCCATGGGTTAGTGCACTACTCTAGACATCAATGAGTCTCTTGAATTGATATCCTTGTTGGTATTGATATGATTAATCCATATGCTCTTATGCCGCCTGTTTTTATTTTTCTATTAAAAAAAAAATGGTTTTATCTATCATAATGGAAAGAGAGCGGCCATATTCAGATTGGATGTTAGTCTCTTTGTTCTTTTATCAAACTTGATTTACCCATTTAATACTAGAGTGAGCTCTATTGTGATAACATTGACACATATTAGAAAGATAAACGAACCATTATATCATACCAAATGCCCACTTGTGTTTTATATTTGAAATACTAATATATAACCCACGGCTATGAACATAGTCTATCACTGGGCTTTTGATGCCTTTATGAAATTAAGATAATTAATGTAACCAGCGTTGATGGCGCAATGATTTACTGAGATTGGTTTCAGCAACATCATAGTTTTTTTATGGGTCATCATTTTTATTTAAAGAACAGTAAATATTGATAGGTTTTTTTTAAGAGGGTAGATGTCGCATCCTTTTTCAGACTTGGTTGGATTGCTCCCACTTTCAACATATTAATGTCCTCCTTTTTTAAGAGACACCGTGCCTGTAATAAATCAAACATATGTAAGTTCAACTACTTGTCGAATAAGTATAAGAAAGCATATACAAATGCACCAAATCGATTAAAGGGAAAGGGGAATTGTGTGCTAGTTAGTTTTTAAGCAAAAGCTAATTTTAATATATATATATTTTCTTTTTATTTCACCGAAATCTCTTCAGTAATATAAAGATGTTAAATACGCTGTGTGATTACAAGTATATATAATACCTCTAGTTATTTTTGTAAGTTGAATATGGTTTCTGAAATGGTCATCTTTTATCTTCAATACGAATTGGTTGAAAATTTGGTAGTGCAATTGATTTGAGCTGTAGAGATATGGAATTAAGCTAGATTAATAATACTTATATTAAAATACTCGTTTACGAATTGTTTATATACCAGTCTTACGGGATGATATATACATTATGGAAGATTATTTATAAAAATTGTAAATTATCTTAAGTATATTTAGTAAAGTAGGAGCTAAAATTTAAATAAACGAGGAGAGTTGTGATAAATAATGTGCGGGGAAATGGATAAGAGAGATCACCTCATTCATTTTTTTTTTCAATACTGTAGTACTAAATTTTATTATATTACAGGTATTTTTAAGAGGAGAGGTATAATTGAGTAAGTTTTTGATGATAAAACTATCATATGGGAAACATACAACATAAATTTCTTTGATAAAATGAAAATTTAACTTGTATATATACAACTTCAAAACCAAATAGCACAATAATGCTACTATAAGAACTTTCAACAAATTAATTCTTCATTTGTCTTGCTATTTACATTAAACAATACCACTGTCAAAGTGGCAGCAAGCAATTGCTATCTGTAGATTATCAAGAGCTAATATTTCACGAATAAAAATCTCTAGAATCAACCAAAATAAACGATGCTGGCATATTATATACGTTATGTGCTTATCAAAAAAAAGCACTCATGAGTGGTCCATTCACAACAAATTGAATGGACCCCAGGTTGCATAAACTTATCGTGGGATGTTTTTCTGAAGAAATGATAATAATAAAAAAGAAAATGGTTACATGTGACGAAAATAATAACTGAATTTCAGATAATTCAAGTAAAAATGTAAAGCTTTTTTTTTGTTGAAAAATGAAAGGTGTTTTTACCTCTAATTTTGCACTATGATAATTTAGCAGGTTTGATGACCCTCTTAGTTAATTGAGTCATTATATGCGTTTTAAAATTCCAAACACCGGGGGGTTTTTTTCGCACAACCCAGCTCGAGCTGTAGTCATATGATATTTGGCCAATCGTGTTTCACAAATAACCATATTATATTTTGAAAAGGAACGAACCTCCCAAAGTTTAGATTTGATTGATCTTTCTCCACTAATTATTTTGCCACTGCGTTTATTATGTCCGAAACTGCCTATACTCCCCCTGCTGATGGTGCTAAAATCATTATTGTAGGTGGCGGTTGTTTTGGTCTCTCTACTGCCTATGCCCTTTCCTTGAGAAATAAGTATGATATTTGGGTATTTGATCGCCAGCAAATTCCTGCTCCTGATGCAGCTTCAACTGGTAAAACCTCTGAACATTTTATTTAGAAAAGAGTTTAAAAAAACTAAAATTTAAAGTATTAAAATTTATACGTTAGATATCAACAAGATTGTACGTATGGATTATGGTGTCTGTGCTGATTATATGCATCTTGCCGTAGAGTCTTTTGGTCTTTGGCATCAGTGGAATAAAGAGAGAGCTGAACAAAGTCGTCCACCTGTCTTTCATCAATCAGGAGTCTTATTGTTCTCCCAGAGCGGTACTTTCTCTGAATTCGAGAAAGAATCGATCCGTCAAATTCAAGAAGCTGGGTACGGTCATTTTATCGAGATCTACGATACTCCAGAAAAGCTTGTCGCTAAATTCCCTCGTTTTGAATCTGCTGTGAAGAATGGTTTTAATGTTGCTTACTTAAACAAGGAAGGAGGTACGAAGCAAAAGCTTAAAGTTTGTTCTTTTATCCGTAGAAAATGTTTAATGATATTTTTTATTTATTCTTATTTATTTTTTCTGGTACAAAGGCTGGTGTAACTCTGCTGCTTCTGTTGAGCATCTCCATAGCAAGTGTAAAGCAAATGGTATTAATTTTGTTCTTGGAGGAGATCAAGGTAGTTTGGAAAATGTTTACTGTGACCCCAAAAACCCTTCTACTGTGGTAGGTATCAAAACAAAAGACGGAAAAACTCACTATGCTGATCGTGTACTACTTGCCACTGGTGCCTGGACTCCAAGTGTTATACCCATGTATGATCAAGTAACCGCCACCGGTCAGCAGGTCATCCAATTCAGACCTCCCAAAAGCTACGTTGACGCCTACTCAAATGATCCTGTGTGGTGTGCCGATCTTTCTGTGTCAGGTTACTACGGTTTCCCTTCGACACCAGGTGGTAATCTTTTAAAGGTTGGCAAGCATTCTAGTGGGTATGTACATATATGATATAGATTTCTATCAAGATCCCTTTTTTCGAAAAACCGAAATGCGGAATTGATTTTTTAAACTCTTTAGATATTTAAATCCTCGTGAGAGTGATAACGTTTCTGTTCCTCGCACACAGGTCACACATAAAAATGATACTATCCCTATTGGTGCGCTTTCTGAGTTCCGTAAGTTTATGGGCCAATTCCATCCAGAAACATCCTCCATGGACATTGTTTATAGTCGTGTGTGCTGGTAGGTAGTTTTAACTTGTATATTCGTTTATATAAATATCAGTTAATCATAATTTATTATATCTAATGAGATTAAATAGGTATTCTGACTCAATTGATGGTGATTTTGTCATTTGTCCCCATCCTGATTATAAGAATCTTGTTATTGCCACAGGCGACTCTGGCCATGGCATGAAGTAAGTGGGGAACGGGGATTATATCTGCAAAAAAATATCGCTAAACCTTATTTGCCACAAGGTTTATCCCAATTATAGGTATGAAAATTAGAGATGTTATTGAGGGTAATGAAACCTATTGGACTAAGAAATGGGCATGGCGTAGTATGAGCACAAGAGATACCAAGTTAGATAGTCTTCGTCAAGATTCTTTAATCCAGAGAATCATTCTTGCTGAAGAAAACAAGCCCGAAGCTAGATTTGCTACTCCAGAGGAACACAAGGCATCTCGACCAAAACTTTAAAAAAAAGTATTTAGATTATATTTATTTTTGATAGTCAAGTTAGTTTTATAAAGCACTCTCTTTCTTGATTCACATTTTGTCTTATAGTATTTTGTTTTATAAATTGTTCTTTACAATGAATTAAAAATTTATCTCTTTCTCGTTGAAATGGTCGGAAAAATATTTTAACTCTAATTTGATTGATTCACTAGTTCTCTTTTACTCAGTTCATGAGCTAAATCTCCTTAAGCAGAACAGAAGCTTAAATACCATAAAAAGCAAGTCGAATGGAATGATGTTCACAAAATTAAACGTAATTACTAACAAGTTGGTAGTGTTGGCTTTCTGAAACAAAAGATTTTTTTGTTTGGAGTATTCACGTACACATTTTAATATATATTGTTCTCAGACTGTTTTATTATTATCTGACCATATCAAGTGTAGACTACGTTGTACTCACTTTAAGACATACTTGCTTAAAATGGAAAATTAGAAGTTTCTGTACCAAAACCGTCAATTAATAGCCGTGCTGTTAATGACCAGAACCATTACAGAAAGCAAAGTTTCAAAACGATATTGTTTCCTTTTTCAAACAAGACAAAAAACTTTCAATCTCTTGATAAAAGCATGCATTTCAATACGATATAGAACTGTTCACCAGTAGATACCAATGAAGAAATGTTTCTAAAATACCCAAGTACTTACTATAAGTTTAAATTTGCATATTCTCTTATATTTTTCAGGAAATATCCTAAAAATGGTTACATTAAAGAAGAATGATTGTGTAGTATGACTTGATTTAAAATAAAAAAACATTATCGTTCAGACCAACGGTAGGAAGGTCTTTATGATGAGATTATACTAATGTGTGTTGAAGAGACATTCCATAATGCGATCGGTCCTCAAAGGCCGTTTGCTTTTATACCTAGATATGACCAAATACAATATTTCTTAATGAAAGCTACATATTTAACATGCGTAACTTCTTTTAGTCGTGGTTTTTCCACATTTGACATCTCCATATTAGCCGTTTATTATTATTATTATTATTGTTATTGATTAAATGGTTGTATCACTTTATTTAAATTATTCGTCATCATCGTTTATTAAAAAGCCTTTAATTTGATCTCTCAATCTCTTATCTCGACTTTGATTAATAATACTTTCACTGACGTAAGGAGGTAGTAATTCAATAGACTTTTCATTATAATCCTTAAGATCCACCTGACAACTATAACATAATAGCTCATTCATATCAACACTTGATTTGTCTTTCCCTCCACAACAACCTGAATCTGAATTACAGCTGTCACATCCTGTTTTCTCTTGTTTAATAGGTTCGGCATTCTCTACATTTGCTACAGTAATATGTCTTCTCCACTCGCTGATACCATGTTGGATTGGCCTTTTTAAATTGTTATGTGTGAGTAAATCAACTAACTTACTAACTGCGTACACAGTAATAACCTTTTTTTTTTTTGTTACTTACATTAAACAAATAGCGCATGTTCTTGAAAGATCCATATCACTTGCTGGATTTAATTTCAAAGTCGTACGACACACTGTACTTACGGTTGAGGGGAAATCACGTTCAAGGCCAACAATGAATTCCTCAGTCAATCTTTCAATAGAACTCTTTCCAGGCATTTTTGTACTAAAGTTTTCTGTTGTAATAACAAATTTATCAACCTTTGAGAAATAGTTATAGAAACCAATTTCCTTTGAAAGCATATCTTTCATGGGTCGCATGATACCAAGGTCTTTGAAGCTATGTTGATTTTCTACTCCAATATCCAATGCCAGACTATAACCACGGCCTTTACTGGTTAATGAAATCATTTTGATTGCCTGACGAGTTGCTGAATCTGCCATAAATATATATGCACAACTATTTTGTATAACTTAGTTTGATTATGAATAAAAATCAATTTTGTGTGTGTTTACCCTTCACGCTTTGCTACTTCAACAAGCATAGCCATCTTTAAGTGCCATAATAAATCTTCCTTTGCTGTTCCATTCTTTATGTTTCTAAATAATTCAATTAGTTGCTCTGATACTGATGATGTTGTTGATTTATCCGCAATGCTGACGATGTGCTCTAAAACGAGTTAACAGTCATTAAATATGACATACTAAACATCAATTCCATTATTATTGTCATCTTTACCATATTCTATGTTTTCTACTCCATTTGATACTGACTTCAGTATTTTATTAAATCCAGGATTTTTTATGAACTCTTTTCCAAATATTTCTTCAAGTCGATGACTAATATAAGGAAATTGAGGATAATTTTCAATCATATTTCGACCCAATTCTTCAGATAGTTCGTGCTACGATGGTGTTTAATAAAACAAAGCTTAATATCATAGTTATAAAATAACTTACATTGTTTCCAAAAAGTGTAGATTCATCAATGTGACAAATGGCAGCAGAAGGTACAAGTTGGATCTTCTTTTTATGCTCTGGAACAGGCTGAACAAACTCGTTTGTCAAATTGACCATTGCACTTTATACAGCAAATCAGCATTCAATTTACTTATTCTATTTAAATTAAGCATTTTCTTACATTGAAGCAGGTCCTCCTGAACAAGCCAACAAGACCTTTCCTCTCACACGTTCTAAAGGACGTAAACGAAGTAGAATCGATCTATATTTTCCAACAAAAACAAACAAGAAGCATTTTCTAAAAAAAGTAACGAATCAGAAAATAACAACAATACTAATAATAATAAAAATAATAATAAACTAATTAAGAGTAATGGACATACTGGCAGTAATGAGCAAAACGAATAAGCACTGTAGCTTGCTCAGTTTTACACTTGCAACAAATGGGTTTGGTGGTTTTATTCATATCGTTACTGTTTTATTAAGAGATGAGAGAGAAGACAAAACAAGAAAAAAAAAAGTATTAAAATCCAGTTCATATTTGTAAGCCACTGAGAGAGGAAGAGAAAGAGAAAGAGAGAGAAAGAAGGTTGGCCAATAGGAATAGAGCCAATATCAAGCTTTTGTTTTGGTAATATAAAACAGTTGAGATGAGGTAGTACAACCCTACGATTTATTGGATTAAATTCAAAGCCACCTTTTAGTAATTCTTTCTCTTTCCTTGTTTAGTCATGGAACACTTGCAGCTCTTTAAAGACTTGAAAGGTAGTATCATTTCGCTTCAAAGACAATCTAGTCAAGGTACTAATAAAACCTTTGTCTTTTTTCTTGTAATTATGAAACAGCGGACAATCTTGATATTCATCCAGGAACCATTGCCAAAGCTAAAAATAGTGACCATGAGGCAATGTGCCAGATTGGAATAAAGTATCATAATTCACTTCATATTCACGATAATTATCTTAAGGCTTTTCAGTGGTTTATAATACCTGCTGCCTATAACTATGGTGGTGGTCAATATTGTGTTGGAACTTATTATGAACATGGCCATTATGTTCCAAAGGATTATGAAAAAGCACTCGAATGGTATACAAAGGCAGCAACAAACCACAACAATGCTGCAAAGTTCCGCCTTGGATTATTATATTTAAAAGGACAAGGTGTTGCTCAGGATTACCAAAAGGCTTTCCTTTGGTTAGCGAAAGCATCGCATCTTGGACACCAAGAAGCGCACTTCAAACTAGGAGAAATGTATGAAAAAGGTCTTGGTGTTACTCAGAATTATAAATATGCAATAGAACTCTACGAAAAGGCCGCTCAAGATAACAATGCAGACGCGTACGTTAACCTTGGAGTGCTTCGAGAAAAGGGTCTTGGTATTGCAAAGAATTGCGCACTCGCAATTGAATCATATCAGAAGGCCATCGACCTCGGAAGTAGTGAGGCGTGTAACAAATTGGGACTGTTATACAAAAGTGGTTACGGCGTCAGACAAAGCTATCGACGAGCACATGAACTATTTGCTCAGGCTGACAAAATGCGCAACCCAAATGGAACTGCCAATATTGGTTTACTATACTTGGAAGGAAAGGGTGTAAAAAAAAACTATAAAGAAGGCCAAAAATGGCTTGAACTAGCTGCTAGCCACGGATCTAATGAAGCGCAATATAAACTTGGTAACATTCATGAAAAAGGAAAGGGCTTACCTCAAAATTTTTTAAAAGCCTTTGAATGGTACTGCAAATCACTTGCAAACGGCAATGTTGATGTCTACCACGCTATCGGTAAAATGTACTATATTGGAGACGGCGTCGAAGAAGACCATAAAACTGCATTCGGGTGGTTCAAAAAAGGAGCCGAACTTGGCAGTGTCATTTCACAGTATAATCTTGGTAAAGCCTACGAATTTGGAGTGGGTACACAAAAAGATTTATATAATGCTTGTGTTTGGTATGCCAGAGCATCTGAGAGAGGTGACAAAAATGCACAACGTCATTTGGCGTCAATGTACTACGACGGTAGAGGTGTACCACGAAACTTTGGTGCTGCTTTTGACTTGTATACTCAATCCATCGAAAGGGCAGGTAAAAGAACTTTTTTTGATCTCGGTTGTATGTACGAGTCAGGAAATGGAACAAAGAGAGATTATGCAAAAGCAATGGAATTCTATAAAAATGCAGCTGATTTAAATGTAGTTGAAGCTTATACCTCTATTGGAAGACTTTACGAAAATGGCCGTGGTGTCGATCTTGATTATGCCTCAGCGCATGAATGGTACACAAAAGCAGCAGAGCAAGGAGATGTCAACTCTCAATTAGCAGTAGGTCTTCTTTATAAAAGAGGTCTCGGTGTGGAGCAAGATACTGAGTTGGCCCAAGAATGGCTTGAGGAGGCTGCTGCTAACGGTAGCGAAGAAGCGGACCAACAACTTTATATAATGTATAAAGAAAGTAAAGGGTCGCTGAAGAGAAGCCGCGACATGTATGAAAGAGATACAGACGAAGAAATCGAAAAAGGTTTTGAAGTGTTGGACGAAGATAATGAGATGGAAGAAGGGCAGGTAGAAGAAGCAGAAAGTGATAACATAGATGATAACCGAAATGGAGACACACATGCCGACACTAGAATAAGTCATAAAACTGATATTGTTGCTGGTGAAAATGAAAATGAAAATGAGAATGAGAATGAAAATGAAAGCGCAAACTCAAACTCAAACTCAAACATAAATATAAGCACACCCAAATGTACTCCTGTTAACGAACCCAATGTATACTCTAACGCAAACACAAATACAATCACAACCACAACTGCAGATATAAACATAACATCAAGTGTAGATTTAAGCTCAAATAAAGATACAAGCCCAGGTAGAGATATACTGTCAAGCAGTGACATAGCATCGAATGTAAACGTAACACCAAGTGGAGACATAACACCAAGTGGAGACACAACTCCTAGTGGAGACACAACACCAAGTAAAGACATAGCACCAACTAGAGATATAACATCAAATGGAAATATACCACCAAGTGCAGACATGACACCATGTAACGACTCTATACCTAGTGGGGATAATACTCCAAGAGTAGATATCAACCCAAGCTCAAATGAAACCGTAAGCCCAAAATCCGACAATGATCCAAAAAACAATGGAAGACCTAGCACTTTTGATGAAGATATAAATTCTAAGACGAATTCAAATACCAAGTCGGATCTGGCAGCGAATTCAAACGCAAAGGCTGATACCAACTCAAAATCTAACCCTAGAAACCACCCTAGAACTAATACCAATTCAAGAGCAAACTCCAACCAAAGAACCAACGCCAATGTAGCAAACACAAAGATGAATACAAGAGCGAAAACCAAAGCAATGGTAAACGCAAAAGTAACTTCAAATACACGATCAAGAATAAGAGCAGATGGGATGAAAAAATAGT
>VCJD01005431.1:58051-69724 GCA_024140245.1 Backusella tuberculispora | reverse complement strand
TATTTTCTTTTTTTTTTTTTTTTTTTTTTTAATTTTGAGATATTGTTACCTTATGGCCACATGGTAAATCTTCTCTGCAAGGCTTCGTACAACCACCCTCTTCTACTTCTGAAAAGTCAACTGGCCATTGTACCTCAGTGACTGCCTGATGTCTTGAACATTTCAATAATAACTTAGTTCCTATCATAGTTTTATTATGATTTTCAGAATAATCTTCCAGATTAGATACAATCTCATTCCATAGATCGCTTCGTTCACACAATAAGTTTGCATTTCCTAATATATACATTCCCTGCAAAAATAAAAGTCGTTACTATCTCTCGTGGCCTTTTTTTACTTATTTAATTTATATCTCTTACTTGTTTTGCTCTGGATAAACTCACACAGACACGATTTGCAACTTTTAAGAAACCAATCTGGCCACCAACGTTGCTACGTACGAGTGATAAGATAATAATTTTATTTTCCTCTCCCTGGTAACCATCAACACTACTAATTAAAATATTCGAGGGATCAATATCTACACGTCTCTCTTCGCGGAGAGCTCTTCTAATCATCGATTTCTGACCAGAGTACATGGTAATAATAGTAATATCCTCTTGTTTGTAACCCTGGAGTATGAGATATACCGATAGTTTGGCAGCCATTTTCGCTTCATGTTCATTCACTTTAGAGGATGATTCTGCCAAATGTGTTTCTGGTTCTTGATGAGCCAAAAAGAAAAGAGATTGATCCATACCACGAATGGGAGGAAGGAGTGCGACATCTGTATGGTCTTGGAGTGGTGGGTCTTTATAGATAGGATTAATCAGCATTCTAATTTCTGGTCTCATACGTCTCTGGTGTGAGAGTCTGGTGAATGGAAATTTATTCATAACAAGACGCTCAAAAAGAGAAACACTTAATGAATGCTGCTCGGAGAGCTCATGTACTGCAGTAGAAGGTCTCAATTGTTGATGATCACTAACGTACAAAATGAAGCACCCAGTTGCAAATTCACTAACTTTTAATATATATTATTTTTTATCTAACATTTCACTTACCCAATTAAAATGAGATGCTCTAATGACTTTGTAAGTGCTGAAATGATATGTGATTCAAGCATTTCAGCCGCTTCTTCAACTACCATAACGCGTGGTTTCATTTCTTCTAACAAGTCATGATATTTTGCAGCAGCAGAACTGGTCATTCCTACAACTCTATTTTCGCGACAGATCTTTGCTTCATGCACTGTCCAAATTTTACGGATATCTTTCGAAATTTCAACATAGCGGTGCATACACTCAACGATGTTAGCTTGAATTTCTTGGTTTCTTTTCTCAACCCATTTCTTATGGGCTTGAAGACGGGCAGCAAGAGGCCACATAGAAACATCATCCTCTTTTAACCATCTCTCCAAAATAAGATGGTTGTTTTGATTAGATTCATTAGTGACCACATCGTTGATCGCTTCTTCTCCATCATCATTTTCATCATCAAAGAAACTAAATGTAGAAGGATCAAACTCTTTTTGTGGTACAGTTTTTTTGTAGTTGACTACTTTTCTTTCAGGGCGTTCTCCAGGTTCAGACTCACTGGTTTTTTGGAATGATTTTCCGATTCGAATAAATTCATTCATAAATGATCTATCCTGATCTTCCCCTTTAAATGCTTGTTGTAGATCCTCCAATTCTTCCGCTTCAATCAATTCTCTATCATCATTGTCGGCACCAAAGTCCAACCCTTTATTTGTGTCCAATATATTTTCTTTGAGATCATCAACAATTGCCGTCATAGAACCATCGTCACTAATGTATTCAATAGCATCCTTGAGCCATAATTCAACAGGATTAACAGCAGGTGGTTTAGCAACAGGTCCATTTGGATTACCGCCTGCCCAAAGATCGGTGTTCTCTCGTTTTTGCTGCTGCTGCAGCTGTTGTTGTCGCTGTTGCTTAAGTGGTTCTTTCTTTCCTTTTTTATCTCTGCTAAATCGATTTCTTCTAGAACCTTTACTTAAGGGTGGGGCAGGTGCAGTAGATGCATCAGGATACATGATAAAATCATCATCAGAGTCATCGAATGTAACATAATTGGTGTTTGTGTTTCTTTGTTTCTTCTCTTTATCAACTATTCTTCTTAAACTATCAAGTTGTTTTGGATTCAAACCATTGATTTTGCCTATATACTCCAAAGTGACACACGGTTTTTCGTACATTTCGGCAATAAGAATTTTAATTTTTCTGTTCATTTCTTCTCTTGCGCGATATAAAAATGACATCCTTTTTGGTTTTTCATGCTCTTTCTTTAACTCGTACAATGTATGATCTTTCAATACTGATGATTTAGATCTTCCTCCTACTCTTACGATATTAGGATCATGTTCAAGAACATGTTCCAAGAATTGATCCAATGCTAAAAAAAAAATCAGATAATGATTGATTAATAAACAACTAAGGGATAAGATTGAGATATTCATAAATATTACCGTGATTTGTTTGACAAATACACACGATAGGACCAATTGAAGTATCGAAATTGGTGAGTAAAACACGCATAGCATAAGTACCGACATAAGTTTTACCAGTACCAGGAGGACCTATATAAGAAAGAAAATAGATAAATAGATAAATATACATTACTAATAGTAACAATAGCTTTTGACTATACCTTGTACAATTGCCAAATTATTTGTTAAAATTGTACGGAGTGCATCCATTTGTGTTTTATCCATGCCTGTTCTGAAGGAGGGCCAAGGACTTGCAATATCAACAGTCCAGCGTTCATGCTGACGACTTCGCATGGGAGTGAGGACATTAATATCGTAATGTTTTCTTCTATTAGCATAGTGAGGCACCAACACATCATTTGATAACTTTACAAGATAGTTTGAAAATGGTAGGTCTTCAGATGTTATATTCTTAAACACACCCAAGACATGTCTATAAGCTTCAAAGTAACCATCAGTAGCCTCAATCATCACATATGTATCCTCTATTCCAGTAAGAGGATCACCAAAACCAAGTGGCATATCCGGATTATCTTGTTCCAAGTAAACATCAATCATGAATTCAAATCTATTTGAGCCAGTCAATGGCTTGTCACCTCGTTCGACAACAGTAGCTATCTTTAAATCAGTTTTAAAGTGATCATTTGATAGTAAAACCAAAGAACCTGGGATCAATCTCTTTGATTGTTCCCAGTTCACTCGGACATAGTAAGGAAGACGAAAACTAATTCGATAGAGCACCTGTCTTGAACCAAATACCATTGCTTGGAGATGGACCTAAGTAAATTTCAATGATTAATTAATATTCTTATCATAATATAATATAAAATTAACGAGTCAGTATTTGGTCTATGTTTGTATCGCCCTGGTCTTATATTGCACTTTTGAAAAATAGAGATCATACGCTAGAACAAGAGTTCACCAGACTGACTTGAGAATTGATAATAATAATATATATAAAATAAAAATAAAAAGTCGATATAGTCACATACATGCTCATAAAGACGAAAAGGTTTTGGTGCTGAATTTGCTTCCATAGCTTCACCATAGTCTGTTTTATCCTTAAGTGCATCATAAGTTTCTCTATAGCTGCGAATTGCTTTTTGCATAGGAATAAGACAATCATTACGCATCAATTCGAAATGTGTATAGAGGTACTGATCAACACTATCGTAAGCTTCTTTTGTTCTATTTACAGGTATATTGGGTAAAGGTAGCTTATAGCTTGGAATGTTCGAGTCGTATTGATCGTCATCTGGCACAATAGGATCTAGCATCAAGTCGTCGTAGTCTGGAAGGATGGGTTTTTCTCTATATTCATTATAATCAGTCACTTTTGTAAATATCGGGACATCAGGAATTTCAGTATTTAGACGAAAAGTTGCCACTTCTTTTTTACTATAGCGATCAGAGCCAATGTGCTCATCAGCATCATCCGAGTTATTCCAGGTGTCTGCATAGGTTGGACCAGTACCCCAACCTTGCTGCAGGTCAAATGCCCAACCATCAGAAGACTGGTTATTGGCTCCGAAATCAAACTTTGATGGACTTGAACGCGGTTTTTCTTTAATGTCAAATTCATTTGTGTTTAAATTTAAAGTAGCATTGACAACGGTCGGTCCTGCAGTTCTATTTTTTTTTAAAAAATATATATAAAGTTAATAAAAGGTAGTCATCTTTATGGGTCTAAGTATTTTGTTTTGCTTTGCTTTGTTTATTTACATTGGCGAATCCCAATATTCAGCAGGCTTTGGCGGTCCCCGTGGCGTGTTTCGTCTTTTTGACATTATTTTAAAGTGAAGAAAAGCGAAAATAAAATAAAATGAATAAAAAGCCAGGCGACTGAATTTAAAATGTAGTCAATTTTCATTGTTCAAAAAAAAAAAAAATGCTGGTAAAATGATATCATGAGCGTACTAAGTACATTGATTTCTTAATAATCTTGTTTAAAATTAGCGATGGGCATTGCAAAGTATCTATTGTAGCGCTTCAGCCACTATTCAAAGAGTGGGAAACAAGAAACGTAAAGTCAACTTAAATGGGCTTGATCTTTACTTTTGTTAATGTTGCATGACTTGTTACAACCTTACTACTAGCTAAGGACCTTTGTATTATTATTCTGAAAAAATAAAAAAAAATACAAATATAAATTAATCCACTTAGAATAATCAGCATAAAGATCCAGTGCATACGGTCTCTTCATTTATCCAGGTGTTATAAATAAATCTACTTGTCTATATTTCTCTCGACTACATCCAGTAATCTTTGCACGTGATCATTAATATTCGAAGTCACATCAAAGCCAATGATTCTCTCTCTCTCCTTCTCTCTTCAAGGCGTGTTTCTCCAGAGAACTTTACTTGATGTCTACTACCAAAATCACATCTCGAGATCCAACTAGATTGATGATAGAAGACTATACACAGCCACCACTTATTAACGTAGCACCTAAACTGCGATATGCCACGCATGAGGAGAACTCTAGATTACCCAATACATTTCATCCTGGAAGTAGCGTTATCGGTACCATCAGAACTTTTTCTCCTCAAATGCAAAAAAGGAATATAGATTTAGACAAAAAAAAGGGCTTCTTTTCTCTGTTTAATGGATCTGAAACTGACATTACTCACGACTTGACAACCCGACACGTAGACAGATACGATGATAGTAAAGTTCAGAATATTTGGCAAAGGCTATCAAGGAATCGATATTTTACTATTTCAGATAATATGATATTCATTATCAATTGTTGCATGTGGTATATATCGTCTTCACTTACTAATAACATTGGAAAATCTATTATGAATTCATTCCGATTTCCTGTGACCCTTACTTTTGTTCAGTTCGGATTTGTTGCTCTTTGGTGCTATTTAGTATCGGCTACTTTTAAAACAACACAGATTAGAAGCCCCACTAAAACTATTTTAAAGACTATAACTCCGCTGGCCGTTTTTCTTATTGTTGGCCATGTATTTTCCAGTATTGCTATAAGCCGAGTACCAGTAAGCTTGGCTCATACGATAAAGGTAAAGATGGATGATGGTTTTTTTTTTCTTTTTTTTCTTTTTTTTTTGGCTGAAGTAATAACGGTTATATCATTTTTTAGGCATTGGCACCCCTCTTTACTGTCTTATTCTATAGAGTAGTATTTAGAGTCACTTACACGCAACGTGTTTATCTCTCATTATTGCCTCTGACGTTTGGTGTTATTTTGGCCTGTTCCTTTACTTATTCCAACAATGTTATTGGACTGGCTTGTGCTCTTGGATCATGTTTGGTATTTGTGACACAGAATATATTTAGTAAAAAGTTGTTATTCAAGGAATCAAAAATGGGAGATCGTAATCCAGACAAATTAGACAAGATAAACGTACTCTTTTATTCATCCAGTCTATCATTTTTACTCATGATACCACTTTGGCTGTATTCAGACGGTTCTCAAATTTTTAAAGGCTCAACTGTCGAAAACTTGACAACAACACAACTTGTCGTTTATTTTATTCTGAATGGCACAATGAACTTTTCACAAAACTGGTTTGCTTTTACTACACTCAGTCTTACATCACCTGTTACTTATTCAATTCTATCATTGTTGAAGCGTATTTTTGTTATTGTAATGAGTATACTTTGGTTTGGTCAGCAGGTTTCTTCTACACAATCTTTGGGTATATTATTAACATTTTTTGGTTTGTGGATGTATCAACGAGCAAAGCAAGACGTAGACTGTGGAGAGACAAAAATACAGGAAAAATCATTAGAATTATTACCAACTCAATTTGGAAAGAGTGACACTGGATCACCACACCCAGTTAAAATCCTTTAAAGAAATATATACCAGCTTCTCTGTACATAATCATAGAATAACCAACAATACTATTATTATTATTATTATTATTATATTATTATCATTACATCATTTAATTGAAATAAATGAGTATATAAATATATATATATAGAGAGAGAGAGAAATATTAAAATCTTGTTTATGCACTTTACGAATACATTCCTAATGATACGTTTCAATAGTTCATCATTAGCATCAGGACTGTATTCTCGTCATGTTAAAATGAAACGATTCTACTGAGCTGTTTATGAAAATTCAAAAATCTATGACTCTGCCCTGTAAATTCAAAGTGTTTGGTTCTCTAATCACTCTAGGAAAATGGGCACCGTTTTTTCGGCAGACATTGACCCCCTTTTTTTGCCTAATGGGTGAAATAATAATTATAAAAAAAACTGGGCTTGAATTAAAAAATATTTAATTGGTTAACAATCTTAATCCCAAAAAAATGATGCTTATTTGATGCCCACTTTCCTAGAGTGAATATATACCACTCACAAACTCTCCATCAGTTGGAGGCGCAAGGCTGTTCCTAACCGAAACGTAGGCTTTTTTTTTTACTTTTTTTTTTAATTTCTCTTATAGTTTATTATGGTCTACTTTGTACCACCTCCGTAAATATTGCGGGAACTATGTAAAACAGTTGTTAAAATACGAATACATGTATATGGTAAATATATGTGAGTTTTGATATTTAGCATATGCATTATACAGTACGATAGAAAAAGATCAAACTGTATAATTTTAAGTATCCTATAAGAATATACTTCACATATTCTTTATAGGGCTACTCTGTTATTCAATTACATTATTCTGTTAAGCTTGTTTTAATTTGATAGAACTAACAAAGACAATGGAGGATACTTTTGGTAAATACATTCCTACTTTTAACTGATAAACATGGCGCAGAGTAGTGAGAATGCGCTCAGACGTTCACATATTAGACGTCTCAATGTATGTATATATCTAAAATATATAATTCGGAGCTGACTATATGACAGATTATCATGACACAAGGCCCATCCAGTTTAAAAAAGCAATCGATTTGTTACGTGCTGTCTGATTTGTCTTCAAAGACTTGCAAATCACTCAAGATTGGCACTAACATGCATCTGAACGTGTTGAGATAATACTTGCCAGTCATACTAAGAGTGATTATAGATTTGTTATTTCTAACACCAATCTTTTTATTTACTAAATTTATGTTAACAGCAGAATTTACCTTTGAAAACGATTATAAGAATCTAATCACTCTTGAAGAAGAAACACCATCCGCCCAGATAAGTTTGTCTGAGTTTGGAAATTACTAATAATATTTTTATTTAACATGCATGAAAGATTGGTATTAATATTTTTAAATACAAATAGACAAAACCAGGATCGTTCAAAATAGTTTCTTAAGATGAATATCGCCAGTCACGTTAGAATAACACTCTGAGTTTAGAACAGATACTTAAAACTGAAAATAAAATATTTGTGGGTGGAAGTTTGTCGATCAGATGTATTTTCGCAAAAAAAAAAAACTACTATCAAATTCTTCAGGAAAAGGAATATTTAGAGCATAAACAATAATGATATATTTAACTATAAGAGTAAAAGAGAATACAATTTTTCGACTTCTTCTAATACAAGTACCTAGTGTGCATTATTATTACGCGATTTGAAATAGAATCATATGTAATACTTTCATTATAATTCAGTATTACACGTAAATATGCTTCGAAATGATATGAAGTTCACGTTTACAACGATATACACATTTACAATGGAGAAGTCAGTGTTGGGACTTCAGTTTGAATACTAAACTCAATATAAGACCACGTAAAACTTTATTTTATTGATTTGATTTCCGGGTTGATACAAATAAATAAGTATATAAATAATAAACAGTGTGCGTACACATAGGTTAAAATTCTACAATTTGTGAATTTCGAATTTAAAAAAAAAGAGTGTATTAACTGCCTTCCCCCCTCCTACGAATTATTGTGCGTATGACTTTCTTTTCTTTTTTCTTTTTTCTTTTTTCTTTTATATCAAAGTCAAAAGTATATTTTTTGATTTGTTTTTATATTTACAGAAATCTGATGTATTTAGTACAGCCCTATCAGTATCCTCCTGAATTTAACTTATGCATTCTGTTTAAATAAAAAGGGAATTCTTAAAACCAGAAAATGCTACAATTGTACATATAATTAAATGACTTAGGTTTAATAATTATTGTAGAATAAATAATACTGCAAACTTTGAGTAACAATACAATTATATTGTTTGTTCATTTTACCTGAACAAACTTTGGATAATTCGCCTAATGACGAGTTGAAGTCTAAGCGTATCGTATTATAAAGTTTTTCGATGTAATGGTTATACTAAAACGTTTGATTTTAGAAGCAAATGATAACAATAATGATAGTAGCATAACTTATGACCATTGAAAAAAAAAATTACTGCTATCAAAGCGGTTGTTAGTTTAGTAGTACTAAATTAATAATATATGCTTAATACGCTATATAAATGCGTTGCAAATGATAAAGTTTGATTATTCAAAATCATTTCATTGGAATCATGAATCCAAAAGTTTTAAAATCCATTACTTAACATATTCACGTATACATATATCATTCAACTAGTGCTGTATGCATTAGACCAGTATTAGACTATTAACTTATTATTGGTGTTTGGCTATATTTACAATATTAAAAGGATATAGCGTAGCCTAGGTCTATATTTACAGGTATAATATACCCTAATAATTGATAACAAATGAATATCATTACAATGCCAAATCGTTATAGCGTGATATGACATGACTTATGCGCATTTGCTTGTTTATCTTTGTATAAATAAAACATCAATATTGTTATTTATAGTTTTTAGTAGTTTCTTATGAAATATAACTTAATACTCTTATAAAAGCATTTTCTTATAGAACTACACAAGAGTTTAAATTCGTATTTAGTAAAATAAATAGCGATAATAGTAAGTACTCGAACTAGAAATAGTAATGTTTAAATATTTTTAATTGATCCAATAAATAAATACATATAATTTTCATACATTACTCATTGATTAAATATTCGTATTTCTTAGGTAGTACTTTTCTTTCTTAAAAAAAAATACTTTATGAGCATTGTTATCAAAGATGTATTGTTCTTGTAATGCATTTTGGTTTAGACTATATTTATAAATAAAGATTAAAAAATATCAAAATTCAAGTTTACTGGAAACGTCAATAGAACCTTATTTACGTTCTTCAGAAAAAAAAAAAAATTCTCGGTAGAGACATATTTTTATATGTCTCTAGATACTTAATATTTTTCATTATCATAGAAGTTTAAGTTAGTAGAACATTGAAAATGAAAGTTAATAACTTATTTGCAGTTGCTACTTCTTTTCTGATAACTGCTGCTTTAGGGTGATTTAGATTTAGATATGGTGATTCCAGGCAATTATTAACTGTTATATATATATATATATTTTAGAAAACCCCAAGGAATACCTGAAGTTCTTCCGGTTGAGATTCCTACAGATCGACCAACTACTCCACCACCACCTCCTCCTTTACCTTCTACAACAGAATGGCCAACACCCAATGATTTGAACTTGATTGCATTTTGTATTGATAATCCAAAGGAAGACAGTTGTTCCGCATTTTTGCGTATGACTCATTATTTCTTGACTGGAAGATTAGCATTCGGTCCCGTTTTGAAATCGTATGCTGATAGTCTGAATAATGGTCAAATTACAGCTGTTATTACAGCTACATCAGTTCATAGTGTATGTAATATCTTGTTTTATATTGAATTAAACTGATGATATTTCAATAGTACATTGATACAGTTGTCGGTACCAACTTATATTCACAAGACACGCTCGAACAAGGTATCGAAGTAAAAAAAGTCTACCATTCAACAGAAGTAAGTAATGTATCTTATTGATATGCAGATAAAGTATTTACTTAAATGTTTTACTTTTATAAGAGTAAAGGACCTGGTACCTTCTTACCTACTCCCACTGGAGACGTAGTTTTTGGAGAAATTCCTCCTTTCGACTCCAATAATCCAGACATAAATTTTGGGGTAATTCCTTCT
Source organism: Backusella tuberculispora (assembly GCA_024140245.1). Taxonomy (NCBI): domain Eukaryota; kingdom Fungi; phylum Mucoromycota; class Mucoromycetes; order Mucorales; family Backusellaceae; genus Backusella; species Backusella tuberculispora. The sequence continues at coordinate 59,307 of VCJD01005431.1, read as the reverse complement.
CTCTTCATGAATACTGACCCTGGTACTGCTGAAGGCGCGCATTCTCTTCCGACGAATGAAGTTACTCAACTCCTTCCTATTACAGAAACAATCATTTAAACATTAATAGCTACGCTTACTGAAACCGAAACTGTCGTGTCGACTTATACTGTGCCTCCTGTAACATTCACCGTAACTGAAACGAAGGCATCTGCAACTGGACTCCCTCCAGTACTTGGAGTTGGTGGTCCTAAATTAAATGGAGGAGAATGCAGTGATCTTATTGCTGAAACAAGCACTCGAGAATGTATTGCTAATTATGGATATGTTCAACTTACATTTCCTCAATATGATTGTGGTGGATTACGTGTTATCGTTAGTAAATATGACAGTGCATTCAAATATTGCTACAATGGATTCTCTTTCAACAACACTACGTATGCTAGTACAGCCAATATCACAGAATATGTCACGGCGACAGCTTCTGGGATTGCTACTGCTACAGAAACTAAATATGTCAGTATAGGAACATATGGAGCTAATGTGTCTTCAAGTAATTCAGCTTCAACAAACACAAACACAGACACAGACACAAACACAAATAACAACAGTAATAATATTGTCAATAATATATATAACTCATTGGTTTCTTCAAATACTAGACCAGGATATGGATATTATGTTCAAGGATATTCCGGATTTTATCCATATGGTGGTTATGTCTATGAAGGTCAAAGCCAAGGTGGATACATCAATTATAAGGGTGTAAGAACATGGTCTACTCCAAACGGCATATATTTTGCAAATAGAACAAGAGTCACATTCCATGCTGATTGCTCATACAAAGGTACTCAAACAGGAATCGGTTCTGACTCTGACTCTGACTCTGGCTCTGGCTCTGACTCTGACTCTGGCTCTGACTCTGGCTCTGGCTCTGACTCTGACTCTGGCTTTGGCTCTGGCTCTGACTCTGGCTTTGGCTCTGGTTCTGGTTCAGGTTCAGGTTCTGGTTCAGGTCCTGGTGCTGCAGCATCCGCTGCTGAAGGAGCAACCTCCACTGATTATTATTAAGCCTCATGTACCGACGACGTACCTTTTGTTGATCCTGAAGAATGTTCAGTCACTGCAGTTACCCACCCAGAAGACTGCACTGTAAGTTATTTATTTTTCTAAGATTTAAATTTGTATATTTATGTTTGTATTTGTATTTGTAATAGAAAACTGATCAGCATGAACATACCGAAGATTGTTAATATCCAAAATTAGAATTAGAATTT
>VCJD01005431.1:19805-30032 GCA_024140245.1 Backusella tuberculispora | reverse complement strand
AAAAAAAAAAAAAAAAAAAAAAAAAAACACAGGATTCGAGTTTATTTGTGACTTGTTTTAATTTTCCACTGGGTTTGGCCTTCGGAACTATATGGCAACTTGAGACCAATGCCATGGGTCAGTGCGTAACTCTAGACATTGATAAACCCTTTGAATCAATATTCTCATCAGACTTGATATATTCAATCAATATGATCTCACGCACCCTGACTTTACTTTTCTATTGGATAAGAAGTGGTTAAGTACATTTTTTATATATCAAAATAATATGCACTTATAGAGGCAGACAAGGTTTTGATCTCTAAATTGATTTGAGAGTTTAGCGTAATAAGAGACGTAATTAATAGATCTTCTGAATTCATCTGCAAGAATTATTAGAGACTGCTAAGTACTGGCATGTAATGTTTCCTGTAAATAAAAACCACAAGAATTATAATTAAAAATGATATACTATATAGTAATCGATGATCAACTGGAATTTATATCTCTAATTAGTAACTACCTCTATTGGTGTTACTTGATACCCCTACATGGTGTTCCTTATGGTTGCAAGTCCATACACCACTATTGTTCTCTGAGAGTTATCAGTTCTGATAGTATTTTCTTGCTTTAATTTCGTCTTTCTTGTTTTGAATGTTTACGATCTGAACGATAGGCTGGCTTAAAAAACTTGTGAGCTTTTGTCTCGTTCACGGCGACATTTGAAATTTAGCTGAGATTCAGCTGTTCATTAGAACATCAATGACCTCTCACTTCTCAATGCAGACCATCTTCTGTGAATTTAAAAATCTCAAATTAACAATATTAAGAATAAGCATTATATATTTTATTTATAAACACAATAAAAATAAAATATTACTCATTATGAATATTTGAGGTTGTAGTAATACATAGAGACATGCTTTACCAATTGGTAGTCTTGAGTTAAATAAGGCGACCATAGTCAGGTTGGATGTTAGTTTCTTCCTTCTTCTTTAATTCAACTCGATTTGTCCATTTTATACCAAAGCGAGTTTCATTATAATAATGTTGGTATATTTTAGAAAGATAAATTAAAAAAATCATGTCATGTAAACTATATACTTGTGCTCTATATTTGAAATACAAAAAAATAACCTAGGGCTGTAGTTGTTACTATAAAGAGCAGCTATCATTGTACTTTAAATACTTTAATGGGATTAAGATAAATAATTCAATCAATTCTGATGGTATAGTAACCTATCTGGATCGATTTCAGTAATGTCATTTTCTTTTTGTATGTCGCCATTTTCGTCTAAAGGACAATAAATACCAACAGATTTATATTTAAAAGAGCAAATACTACATCTTTTTCAGATTTAAACAAATCTACTTCTGCTTTTAAAAAATTATTGTTCTCCTTTTTAGGAGATATCGTAATCGTAATTAATAGAACAGATATGAGTTTATATTCAACAAATATTGATTGAGATTTGAGTGACAGAGATATGAAATTAAAAAATCAAAAAGTTGCAACTTCGGAAAACAATTTCTCATATTAATGCATTCATCTATGAATTATTCATGTAGCTTTTTCTGAGAGAATATATTCACTATTGAAAGCTTTTCTTATCAACTCGTAAATTGACTTAAATCCACCTAGTAGAGTTTTTATAAAATAAGCGTATTAAATAAAGTATGAAAATAGCCAATTCAATGCGAAACAATGATTGGCAAGTACTCCAGATTCTTTTTTTAGTCTTTCTGCCAAAATATCTAATAATTCCCCCTGTTAAATAGCACACTCTTCATTCACTCTTTTCAATTTTTTAGCACTGAATTTATTATAATTGAGAGTAAAAGTATAGCTGGGTAAGCTTCCGGTGATAAAACATTATAAGTTTCTTCGACAGAACTGAAGCATGATCAGTACATATATAACTTTCAAATCGAATAACATAATAACTTACTTATAAAAATGTTCAACTATCACATTTAATTCTTAAAGGGTCAAATAAACATTTCTGGTGGTATTACCAATAATTGACACATTAGCTTATTTCGCTAAAATCGAATAAAATAATTAATATAAGAATCGGACCGAATGACTCGATTCGATTTTTCAAAAATTCCCTTCAGGAAAACAGCATTTTTTAGTGAACAAAATCTCATTTTCCAAGAATATAAGATTAAGACATGAAATGTAAGGTTTAAAGGTTTATTATTCTCATATCTGAGATATTGGACGAGAAACAGCTAAAGGAAAACCGGATCAAATGACCCGATTTGGTTAAACATCTACTTTTTAATAATAAATCCAGGACAGGGCACTTATTCTCTTTTTTTTTGATGACTTGTTTAGTTTTTAGTTTTTTAGTTCGTCAATAATGAAAGATACTAAAAGAAAACTTAAGTTTTCATTCAATGAATGTAATTTTGGAAGTTAGAAAATCTATTGCTTTATTTAAGATTTGTGTTATTGCGGCTTATTCAGACAGAACGTGACCTACACACCAAAACATTGACAAATGATTCAGAAGCCAGCTGTTTTAAGCCCCAAAAGACATACTTTTTAAACAATAGGTGAGGAAATATGGACACTTAAGCAAGTATTATCACGATGAGTTCCTTTAAATTATACACTATTGATAAGATATTCACTTTTATATATTTGCACAGAAAATATTATGCAATACAAAATAATAGTACAACGTTTGATTTTGATAACCTCTTTCATTCTAATCAAATGATTAAAACTATACCTTCTTAATCAATAAATCAATTACATAAAAATAAAAGAGAAGTTTTTTTTTTGTACTGAATTAAATAAGAATGTAATATATAATATTTCTTTCAATGCAAATATACTTGGCGCAGTATTATTAAAACAAACCTCCTTTATTTCATTTTTTTGTAAATAGATTCCGTTTGTCCTAATTTAGAATGGTCTCTTCTATTTATTTACCTCTCTCTATATATTCAACTAAAAACTTTGTATTAAAAAAGCATGATAGAAAGAAAATATTTGTCAATTGGAATAATAACCTAAACAGGATATGGACTATATACTCAACTTAAAAGAAAGATAGATTGTCAGGCTTTAATCTTGTTTGATTCCCAGGATGATAAAATAGAAAATTCCCACAAATTAAAAAGATAAAGTAAACACATAAACAAATGACATGAATTTATATTTTAAAAAATAACAATACTATCTTCTTTCTTTTTTTTTTTTCTTTTATATTTCATCATCTTTATTGTTATTAAAATGTATAAGGTGAATAAAAATGATTTTGAACGATATGTTACTATGGCACTTTACGATATGAAATGTAAGCATAATTTTATCAATATACATTAATATGTGTACTATATAGTAATACATTTCTTAAGCGTTTGGCAATATACTTTCAGACGCGGAAAGAGGGGACCCAGAAGCAATGTACCAATTGGGGTATCAATATCGTTTAAAGGGTAAACAAACTGATTATGAGAAAGCCGTCTATTGGTACCAACAAGCAGCTCAACAAAAACATGCGGACGCCTTCAATGATTTAGGTTATATATGTCTCGAAGGCTGTTGGGAAGCTCAAGATTACTGTACGGCAATGGAATATTTTAGACACGCCAGCTCTTTAGGGAGTTCCACTGCCCAATATAATTTGGGTCACATGTTTATGAACGGTCTTGGAGTGTCTATCAACTATAAACAGGCTTTAAAGTGGTACAGAAAATCCGCAGTCAAAGGTTATGGCAAGGCTCAAAATAATATAGGTTATATGTACCAGAATGGCCTCGGCATGAATCCTAATTACAAAAAAGCAATTTCATGGTATCAAAGCGCGGCGAGTCAGGATGAACCTCGTGCTCAGTATCATCTTGGAGAGATGCATGAAAAAGGACAAGGTTGTTTTTGCGATATTGAGGAGGCACTCGAATGGTATGGGCTGAGCGCTAAGCAAGGTGATAGAGATGCTCTTAGTGCTCTCAGGAGATTATTACTCATTAAAAACAAGCTATTGTTAAGAACAGGTATTATTTTTCTTTCTTTTTCTTTCAAGTTCTTATTTTTAATTTCAAAATATGTAGAACAAACCTATATGGATTCCAATACTCTTAATGAGGATCAAAATATAAACAAACGTAATGAAAATAGAGCAAGAAGAAAAAGGAATAACAGGAAGAAGAGAAACAATATGAAGAAAATAGAAGAAGAAAGAGAAAAGGAGCATATGTTGAAAAGAATTAAAGATTTGGAAGATCGATATGACAAAAGCATGCATATTTTGGAATATATTGCAAGTAACGAAGAAAGTAACTTTGGCGAAAATATCCTCGATCGTATAAAGACGTTAGAAGAGCAAATAACTGAACAGAAAGCAGAAAATAAACAAACCAATGCTTTACACAATGATAAAGAAGAAATACAATTCATGTCCCAACGCATGAAAATATTGGAAAACATGATTGAACAAATGAACATCAGTTTAGAAGATTCAACAGATGAAACAAAAGGAAAAAGTCACAGAAATACACCCATATTCTTTTAAAAAAGCACATGATTTTGCTTTCTTTTTATAACCAAAAATAAAACATGTATTTACAGAAGCTTGTGTTTATACAAGTTTAGTTTTACAAGTAGTAAATGATAATATTTCCAAATATCATTATATTAGATGATACTTGAATAAGTTTCTTGCTGAACTTTTGGTTTACATGATAAGGGTGTGTCGCAAATCTTACTTGAATAGGCCACATTGAACTATTAGTAATAATACAATGGTAACCTTACCATCAAAATATTACTATACATCCTGTGCGAGCATATGCCCTTCAGTCATGTAACTTACTATTCTGCATGCCAAAAATAGCATTGTTTGATTAATAGAGTGGATTTGATTTAGACTGCAATTCATGCCTATCTTATATGAATCAAAAATCTTTAAAATCACGACATTTAAGAAGACGTCAACTATATTATAAGAAATGTTTATTTTTATTTTATTTTTTAAAAAGAATGATAGTATTATCTGTACATATTTAGGTTAATTAATGGTTAATGGTGATATAACAAGGCGCGCTTTAATAATCCTTTTTTATAAATCGCCAGCGATAAAATAAACATGCAAATAAGAGATGCGAAAATTCCAATTGTAAATGTTTTTTGAAAGCAGATGCTACCAGAACAGATACCTTCTCCTTGGCGTGCTGCTTCTCCATCATAGACAGCTCCAAATATTACATTAAATAATTGACCTCCAATTGCTGGTGCAAACATTATCCAACCCCAATTACGAGCAAATGTCTATCGCAAAAGTTAAATAAAAGTGACGAATGTTTTTTTTTAGAAAGGCGAAATTGATGATCATCAGATTCTTACCTTGGTTCCAAACTCACTTATAGCGGCTGGTGCGACTCCAAATACAATGCCATACAGAATTGCAGTGAATACTGTACAAGGCACAAGTTCATCTGTATTTGAAACCCCGGTCACAAGATATAACAGGTTGAACACAAGACCAACCGAAGCCATCCAAAATAACCATACTCGATGAACCCCCGCTTTCCTATCTAATATGTCACTCAAAGCCCCGAAAACAAAACGCGAAAAGCAGTTGGAGATACTAAACAATGAAACGTGCATGTTACGTAGATGCTGTATTCCCGATGCATCTGCACGTTGATCTGGAGTTGATAACGAGAGTAGCAAATGTCCAATATTTGTCAAATAAACATATCCAAGTCCTAGAATAACCAATAAAGCACTTGTTAAAGCAATTGCAATCGGATCTGAAAAAAAAGCGAGACCAGATAAATTAGGTTCATCATAATCCTTTATTATATTGTCTGCAGATACAATTTTATTGTTAAGTAAGGGTCTCGATTCTTCGATACGGGTTGAAGATGAACTCGTGCTGCTGATCGTCGATACATAATCTTCCACCAAACGCTCTTCCCGTACAGGTGCTTCTGAAATTGGGCCCAAAACAAACGAACCGATAAAGAGAACGATGCTGCCTGTCAGAGCATAGAATAGTATAAAATCATAAACAGAATCATCATCATGTCTATTGGATTTAAAGAAACGGTCATTAATTTGAGAAAAAACGAGCCCACTAAAGCCCAGTGAAGCACTTGTCAATCCCATACTCAACCCTCGACGGGATTTGAAGTTGTGTGCCTAAACGATAACAAAATTATCATTGTCAGGGGATTAGTACTCCAAGTCGCCAAGGAGTCTCTCAAGACTTTTCCGGTTTTTCTTTACTTCCTTGTTATTTACCTGACTATCGAGGGCACAAAGATAAGTAGCAGCCCCAGCAGCACCTGTGCATGCCAAGTAGATTGAACACAAGACATAATGACTGGGTAAGTGACCTGCATAAGTCTGGGCAAGGAGAATAAAGGCCAAAAATGCAGTAGCTGTAGAAGCTAAAAGCGTTCTATAAATATAGGGCAAGTATGATTGTGTGGAGAGAGGAATGATTTAAGCGATGAATTATAATCATTTCTTTTTGGTTGACATTTGAATATATATATTTTTATATGTACCTTTTGAACCCTACTAACTCAAGCATCCAAGCACAAAACGGACCAGAAAATGATAAGCCCAGAAAAGTAGCAAAGCTAACCATGCTATTCTCGATTACAGACCAGTGAAAACGGGCAGCAAGAGCCGTACCAAAAGTAGGATAAACATATTGAGGTCCTGATACATTAGCTACGCAGATTGCTGTGATAAATGATATAAATAATGTTTTTTTCGATCTGTGATACATTATAATGTAGTAAAAGAAGAGAGAAAAACAAATGCTACAGCTCCAGCATTTTTAAAATCAATTAAAAATCACCAACAATACTTAATAAGTAATTTATATGAACATGATTGGTGTTCGTTCCTCCCCCCCTCCCCCCTTATCTTCCTATCCCCTCGTCCATGCAGTATTTGTAATAGCACATAAATAAATAAAAAGGGAAAATAATAATCCGAGTAAAAGGGATTTTTTTTGCTTGGTCGTTTATTGATCTAAAATATCAAAAAAAGATTTACTTCTGAGCCTTGAGGACTCTCTTGACAATCTTCTGCTCCTCGATCAAGAAAGCACGGACAATACGGTTTCTGACACAATGAGCGCAACGAGAACCACCATAAGCACGGCTGACGTTCTTTTGGGTCTTAGAGACAGTGGCGAATTCACGGGGACGGAGGGCCTTGATCTAATGTGATTTTGATTTGATTAAAATTGCTGCCATTAACATTATTATTTTTTCTTTACTTACACCAGCGAGAGCCTCACCACAATCACCGCAGCGAGGGGCCTTGACAGGCTTCTTCTGGTAATGGTAGACAAGTCTTCCACCTATTTAAATGATCAACGATTAAAAAAATGCGATTCTTTTCAAAGCAAAACGGTATTCAACCTACCAGGGGTCTTAACAGCTGTAACACGGTTGGAACGGGTGTTGTAAGAACAACGACGTCTGTAGGTAAGTCTCTGAGCCATTGCTGAAATTATCTAATGAAGCGTTGACGAAGAAATTTAATAAGCATAATCCAATCACCGAATTTTATATAATATTTAAAAATGAGAATTAAGAAAAAACCATCGATTGACTTCTTTAATATCTCCATCCGTTTAATATAAAGTTTCCATCTTATTTACCTCCCAAAAGCAGCGGTCGGATGAAAGGGAAGACTCATCATTTTCAATCAATTTGATCCTCTTTGCTCTCTCCCACTCTCTCACCTCAATTACACTCGCTTTTGCCTTTTGCGATGTTCCGGCAAGATTCGGTCCGGAATATTTACACTCCGACTTTTTTTTATTGCTCCAGCAAATATCTTTGTAAGAACTTGATCAAATGATGTCCAGCAATGCTACTACCACGTTCGGTCTATTATACCACACATAAAAAAAAAAGAGCCTTAGAAATATTTTGATACGCTCCAGATTGTTATAATTCAAGCTTTGGAATGAAGCAGTGAATATAAAAATAGTTCATAAGATTTACAGAAGAAACTAAATTTAGAAAAATCAAAACAAATAAGAGCTAGCATGACTTTATGTTTTTTGTTTATCTTCATTCATTTGTTTATACAATTCATGTCAGTACTTTAGAAAATTTCTAATTGAAAAGTTTAGTTTATGTATTTTATTATATAGGTCACGAATGCATTCGATTTTTATTGATTTCTCGGTTTTTAATCGTCTCTTCTATTATATTATATTCTTTTCTTTTTCTTTTTCTTTTTCTTTTTAAAACAAGATAAGATCATTACTTATTTTTTCTTTTAATAAATGTATACAGGTACATCAAATGAAACGGTCATCAGTTCGATCAGCCAATATTTTTTATACAAGTAGTTTTTTTTTTAAAAAATATATATAACACATTCTACATTTTAACATACATATTACTATATTAATGATCATGTACTTCCGAAAAAGCAATAAAAAAATGCGCTGTTCAAGTAAATATAAGATCAGGATACTGTAGAAAAAGTAATCAGTGACATTAATAGAAAGCTTATTGTAGGACAAACGTAAAAAAACACTTTCATTTATTACAATAATGGATATTACTACACTGGATTTGAAGAGTAATATGACTCTTCAAATATAGATTGAAATTTGTAAACATAAAATTAGAAAAACTAAAGAGAATTCGACATTAAAAAAAAAAGTGAAAGCGAAAAGTGAAAATACTAAAATTGATGCAGCAGCATATATGTCTCGTAAATCGTACCTGCTACAGATTCCTTATCCTAATTATAGATATATATGCCTCAAACTGATGATTCACATTCGATATGCATACGTTTTCAATTTGTTTTTAGAAAATAAAGACAAAAAAAAATACCAATAAGCGATAGTGATTTATATGTCGGCTGTTTTTCATATACATATGATAATCATCTCTATTGTTGGAAAGTTAAATAAATTGTTAGGTTAGTTTGGTTATTCAAGAATAGCTGATTGTGGTGCTATAAGTTAATTTTTCACAATAAAAAAAAATGTCAATATGTGGTTACTTTCGTTTATAAAAATTAGTTATAGGTGACATACAAAAGATAATCGAAATGGGTAATAGATACCCATTACCATAGTATATACCTATATATATATATATATACATAGGAATACATAACAAATTTTATATTAGGAACTTATGTTCTCTAGAGACCTATATATATTCATACCCATATCTTCCATAAGATAATCAGAAGAGGTTTTTTTTTATATAACGAGAAAAAAATATAAAATCGCTATTTTTTTTTAATTATAATATGTAAAATCTAAGTATTCTCTTGTATGCTAAGTATCATATTGTTCATGCTGAGTGTGCAGCGGTCACTGATTTAGAGTGCATATTTTTTGGCCAATTTTTTCAATTAAAATAATATTTTTAAAATCTGCATTGCTGTGAAACCCATAGAGGTCCTTGAAGAGGATCGTCAGTTAATATAATTACCTTCTAATAAAAACCTCTACTTGTCGTTTTCGTAGGATAACATTCTCATGTCCTAATTTTTTTTTCTGTATAACTTATAAACATTACAATTTGGATTGTTATAAATAAAATCAAAACTATGTATATAATGAAGAGTCTCTTAGAAAAAGTATGATATTATTAGCTAAAAATTGATCTTTGAGTTGTAAAACTAAAGTAGGATTTGAGAAGCTCGTTATTTTTGAATGGAAAAGTAATACACATAATATCTAAAGATATTTCATACAAATAACTCTTCGTATCAATAGACTTTTTCATTTATTTACTCTTAAAAAACTGAGATCACTTTTTTTTTATGTTCTCAGGTCTCCAGAGTATATATAAATATTTGTTAACTTCAGTTTATTATTTTATCTAGTAAACATATTATGTTACTTTAAATAAATAAGTAGTTTAATGTTATGCATGGACTTCAGGAATTATAATAGGTAGAGTGACTTGAATATCGTGGATAAATCGATAAAAACTCTTATAAAAGAAAACGTCATATCATTTTCCTTCTCTATAAAAAGAAATTTGTATGATTTGGCGTAATATATGAGTCATAAAAGCCGCTATCATATTAGGTGTCTGCTATTTACACGGGGAATTTACACGGGGATATCGTCACTTAAGCTTTCAAATTAAAAATACACAGGAAGTTAGAGTAATATATATTGCACGGAAAACTTACTTTAGTTCAGTGCATTTTGACAGCATTTCCTTAAAGCACAAAGTTACAGATGCTACTTTGAAGTTCAAAAATAAATTTTGATT
>VCJD01005427.1:5362-16436 GCA_024140245.1 Backusella tuberculispora | reverse complement strand
TTTTTAAATATATTCTTTAGTTAAAATTAAAAAAAAAAAAAAAGTCTTAAGCATCAATTAGTTGTAGTAAAGCCTATCGACCAATTGTTGTCAGAGGCAAGTGCAGCTATTGAATATAAAAACACAAAAGATATGAGTAGCTTGAAAAAATCAATGGAATCATTAAAAAAAACTGTATCAAGTTTAAAATCAGAATTAACATTGAAGGATAGCGAAATGACATTTTTGGAAAAAAAAACCCTAATTTCTTGTGATGAGCTTGAACAAAAACAGAATGAATCAAAGATTAACTTGACAATGTTGAAAGATCCTGATTTCCATGCATCTTTTGAAAATCGGCAATATCAGTCCATAAATCCAACATCACTTGAGAGATAGGTAAAAAATTTAAGAGACAAGATATCACTTATGGAAAGCGAAATCAAACCTCTATACAGTATCTCGGAAAACATAAATAAGATGACGGAAATCTTTCAAAGTTTTTGCTAAGAATTTCTCGAACAAAATCGGACTCTAATGGAATTGTTAATACAGTCCAAAAGTTCAAAGAATTAGGAATCAGAGCGCTCAAATAAATAGTAAAACTTATATATATATATATATATATATATATAAAAGGAATAACTACAAACTAGTCTAATTATAATACATATGGTAAAATAATAAAAAATTACTATTCATTAACTTTCATGTATACTTTAATAATAAAAAATAAAAATAAAAATATTTCAAATTTATAATTTCTAGTTATGTCTTGTCATCATAGTTTAAGTCGTGATTTTCTTCAGTATCTGTTGGTGAATCATAGCAGTTATCATTATTATCTTCATTAAAGTTTACATCTGTAACTACTGTGTTGTCAGTCATACTATTATCTTCCTGAGTGATATCATTATTTTCGGTAGTAGTCTCGTAATTTTCACTAGTAATCTCATTGCCTTCGCTACTGATATCATTATTTTCGCTATTAACTTCGTTAATTTCGCTACTGATATCACTAGTTTCACTACTAATATTATTGTCTACTTCATTAATCTGAGCTACATTAAGCTGTTCAATAAATTCCTCTAGAGCTTCCATCTTCGTTTTAATCTCTTCATTTTCAACCTCTAGTGTTTTTATCGCTTTACGATTCTCTTCCTGTTCTTGGTCTAATAAATAGTACATATTCTGCTTTATTGACTCCGCTTCTGTATTCCATTGCTGTCTTTCGTTATTAAACGAGTTTACAAGATTTTCATTGGATAGCTGAAGTAACTCTTTCTTTTCTATAATATTCATATTCTCGTCTTCTAATTGCTTGACTCGCTCATGGTTTCCCTCCATTTCTGCCTCTAGTAATTTTTGCATGCTCTGCTTTACCGAGTTTATTTCAATTTCTCGTCGTTGTTGCTCTTGCTCAATTGTTATCAACAATGTATTATTTGATTGTTCAAGGACGTCCATTTGTTGTCGTATATATTGGTTTTCTTCCTCCATCAACTTTAGCGTGTCGTAATTTTTTTGCAACTGAGTTTCCATCAAGTTCTGAATATCACGTTTCATGATGTCAACTTCATCATTTCTCTGCTGTCTTTCATTATTTAGGGATTGGATGAGTTCCTGGTTTGACTGCTGTAATATATCTACATTGCTTCTAATATACTGGTTTTCTTCTTTTAAGAGTCCAACAGTTCTACGATTCTCTTGTTGCCCATTACGTACCATATTTTGAATCGTTCGATGCATAGATGCTATTTCATTGTTTCTTTCCTGTCGTTCGCGAGTCAATGTATTAACAAGATCATGATTTGAACTCTGATGAGTTTCAATGTCGTCACTTAAAGCTCGGTTTACTTCTTCCAATCTTTGAACTTGTATAATATTTTCTTGTCGTTCACTTTCCAATTGGTGCTCCAAATTTTGTCTAAATAAATCAACTTCGTTAGTTATATGGAACTTCTCTTGATCTATCGAAGCTAAAAGATTTTGATAACTCTTATTTAAAGATTCGTTGCTTTGTCTGAGACGTTTAATATCTGTTTCTAATTGGTGTATACGATCATAATTCAATTTCCTCTCTTTTTCCAATTGAAGTTGCATTTGTCTTGTAGTCGACTTTACTTCTTCTTTTCTTTTCTTTTTCTCTTGCTGCAGTATTAGCTGTATCTTTCGGTACGATATGATGTTTGACTCAAGTTGTTGCCTTAAAGATCGACTCTCGGCTTCTGATTGGTTGAGCTTCTTATCATAGATCAGCAGCTCTTTTTCAAACCGACCACGCCATTCTTGTTTGGCCTTTTCAACTTCATTTGTCTTTTCATCCACAGTCATTTGAAGGGTCTGGTACGAAGATTTATATGATTCAAGCTGCTGCTTTAAAATTTGATTCCCCTCTTCATGTTGATTTATCTTCTTAACGTATAGCAATCGTTCTGCTTCGAATCGTTGAGATGATTCCTGTTTAACAGATTCAAATTGATTCGATTTTTCATTAAGCTGCCTTTGAAGATTTTGATAGGATACCACTAATGATTCCAGTTCTTGCTTTAAGGCCGTTTTTTCCTGCTCGAACTGACTGATCTTCTTCTGGCTGATTTGTTTTTCATTTGCCAAGTGAAGATCCATTCCTTGTTTGATAGAATAAACCTCATTTGACTTTTTATCAATTGTTTTTTGAATATTTTGGTTCAAAGCTTTCAATGATTCGATTTGTTGCTTACAGGATTGATTTTCCGATTCTAATTGATTAAGTTTTGTACGACTGGAGCTTCTCTCACTATCTAATAAGTCCTTCATTTCTTGTTTCGTTGATCGAGCTTCATTTATATGTTTATCTACAGCCTTTTGAATATTCTGATTTTGCATTTTTAGAGACTCTAGTTGCTGTTTTGATATTCTGTTCTCTTCATCTAATAGATTGATTCTTTTACGAGCCACTTGCCGCTCGGAATCTATTGTAGTGTTCATCTCTTGCTTGATTGATCGAGCATCATTTATCTTTTGATCAGTTATTTTCTGTTGTTTTTGAAGTTGTTGCTGAAGTAATTCAATTTTTCGTCTATTATCCTGACGCTCTTGATCCAGTTGATTACGAAGAGTTTGAACCTGACCCTCAAGCACAGAGGAATTAACACCAGTTTTATATTTGCTTTGTATATCTTCTGGTGGTTGTCTGAGGCTGTTACTTGTGTTTTGAAAGTCACTCTTTCCAGTATTTGATCGCATAACAATAGTTTTATCTTGTAAATTTGATTTAGAGTCTCTACCTATACATACAAATAAATTAGTATTTATGGTTATTTTTCTTTTCTGTTGAGTTTAAAACATGAACAATGAAGAATTACCTTTATCTTTTGAAGTAAATAAAGAGTTTTGGCTATTACTTCCTGTGTTTATAGTGGAACTTATAGCATAAGTCCCGGCTGTAGGTGAAGCAAGAGGTGATGTAGCTTTGTTTGAATTTGTGCTTTTATTACTACTACTGTTTAGTGTAAGACTACTAAGAGTAGGTACTTCTTTTGTAGAATGGGGTAAACTAAAACTATTCCTAGTTGATGATGAGAGAAGGTATGAATTATTTGAACTAGAATTTAGAACTGAGGTAGTTTTAGGAGGTGATGGTAAACTATAAGTATTTTTGTTTGATGAAACCATAGTCGAAGTATTTCTTGGAGAAGGAGGTAAACTAAAAGTACTATTGGTAGGTGACTTCAAAGTTGATCTTGCTTCATTTACCGAGTTTAAATTAAGAGACCCCATTGATGCTGTTATTTTATCAGAGCTACTTGTTGTATTAGAGAATTTACTAGTCGAGGAATTACTAGAAGAGCTTTGAAAAGTAGAACTTGGTGTAACAAAGCCACTATTGCTTGAATTTTTAGTTACGTTGCTGAGGAAAGAAGAGTTTGAGGAAGTAGTTGCTTGTCTTGGAGAACCAATTACAGACGATGTGTTGGAAGAAAAATGCTTGGAGGAGATATCATTATTGGAAATATAAGTTTTAGAAGTGACACTGTTGACTGTTGAGTATAGAGTAGACGTGCCTTTTGTGGCAGTCACCGCAGGTGATGCTTGTGAGCTGCCTGTTGTGTTGAAGGAAACTGCCGATTTAGATACGCTCTTTAAAGATGTATTGTTGTTTGAAGAAGTTTTGTTTGCAGATGAACTCTGTAAACTATTATTCTCATTACTTGAAGATACTTTTTTATCGCTCTTTCTAGAAAAAAGAGGCATATAAAATCAATTCAAAGAAACTAAAAACAGTGAAATAAAAGGCCAGAACGAAACTTGCACCATTGCTATTTATTAAGGGGTGAAACTTGGATGTTATATAGGGTTAGCTCTTCTTGTAAGATGTAAAAGTCAACGTAAAATTATAAATAAGATAATATACTTCGCCATGTACTACATCCTCCATTCGTTTTTATTTTCTTTTTATATCAAAATGTAAAACTTTGATTTTCATTTCTTTCAATATGCAAAAATAGCCAATGTCTGAGCTTTTTGAATTAGGATCAAGTAGTTATTTGAGATATGTTACTATATTAAATAATAAAAAGTTCAAAATATTTTTCATGTAAACTAAATACCGTTGCATATATTCACACAATAACGAAATGTTATACATCTCAAGATCTATAATACATCCAAAAGAGTGACTCCACTAAACCAAAAATAGAATTCCGCTCCTCTTCTTCCAAATTTAAATGTCTTTTCAAATATGTACTTCAATGGTATACATAATGAAATATATCTTTAAGAAGAATTGTATTCGAAGTTGAGCATAATCGTTAATTTTTTAATATTTTATGCTATACAATATCTAATTCTCAACTGCTCTTACATTTATTAGTAATGTAAATCATAAAAAGCAAAATTAAATGTTTTCAACTAAATAATTTCTATAGGTATCATGTGCTGTTTGTAAATAGAAAACAAAATATTCTGTATTTTTGATTCTAGACTAGATCTTATCTGTGTGACAGATACTGTTCTGATTCAGCTTGTGGGTATTTTCAACTTTGTCAAATCTAAAGTTAACAAAGAATAAATCTTCACGTCAACATAGTGGCTCGATATTTATTTTGATTAATTACATATTCGCTCCTGACAAATGTTGATTTATTCTTAGATCCAATTAATTTCATTTAATAAGATAAAAAAAAAACAATGGGATACATATAAAGATCTTCTCATTGTGGCTCAGAGGTATCTTCCACTTGTATCACATAATGCAGTTCCTTGTATTCTCACTGTCGGAAATCGTTTTGATTTTTTTTGATTTTTTTTTTAAAAAAACAAGCCCTTGCACAACATTAATGAATCATTGGTAAGATATCGATTCATTTGCATTAATATATTATTATTTCTCTAGAAGAGTTGAACTATTTTTAATTTTTAAAACTTTGGGGTGCAAAAGACATCAGTCGTAAATTCACGAGATGATTTCATTACTACTTTTTTTTTTAATGATATTAGAAGTATGCATATTTTGAAGCGTCTATTTTTAATACTTTTCATAAATTTTGTATATTTATGTCTTTGAAATTTAAATTTCTTAATTAAACATTTTTATATACGGGTGTGGTTATAAATATTGTATATCATTACAGCTACTGTATATGATATCATAAATTTATAGTTTATATCTGTTACACAGGCGTATAAATAAAGTACACAACAAATAGCATTAAGAGCATTCATTCATAATATGGATATATATTGAATAATAAATATTATGTTATATTTTCAATTCATGTATAAAGTAGAATAGAGAACTTGGTGAGACTTATTGTCTTTTTTTCTTTACCTTTTTCCTGTAAAAATGTATTTTCCGATAAGAAGATCACGAACTACTCAAACTCTTGCAGCTGCCATTATTTTTCAGCAGATACAGGATATTATCGAAAATGATGACAACAGCGAGGTTCTTGAGAAACAAAACAATCTTGATAAATATAATGGCCCTGAAAATGACAGCTACGAAGAACTTCTTAATCAATAGGAAGTAGGTAGGAGATTGGCAGAAATTAGTTTGAACAATAACGTTCGTCTCCCTATCGATCAACTTTCAGACAGTGATTGTATAATACTGTTTAGATCTACATACCAGCAGGTATGAGTATTATCTATATGGAGTACTATCATCAATTTAATAAATTTGTATAAATGCTGTGGTTGATAGAAGAGCTTCAACTGGGAGCAGATGTGACGTTTGCCTATGGTTCAAACCATATATTAACAGTTCCTTCATTTGAAGCATTTGCAAATTTTATTGCGACGTTTTGCATACCCTGCTCGTTTAGCTGACCTTAAATTGATTTTTAAGCGTGATCCAAGCGACTTAAGCAGAATTTTCAATAATATGGTCGAATTGCTCTATGAAAGATTTACGAGATCTTTGGAATTCGATGAAGTTTAATTTCAACCCAGTAATTTGGAGAGATTGAGTAGAACCATTCGCAATACCGGTAATTTTGGCATGATCAATAATTGTATTTTGACACTTACTCTTTACCATATATATATTATTATAATAATCCAGGTGCACCTGTTGATTATTGTGTTGGTTTTATAGATGACGTATTTTTCGAATGATCAAAGCCAGTAGAAGAAGAAGAAGCAGTTTATTCTGAGCACGACGTAAGTCTTATTAGGGCCAAAAAAAAAAAGTATAAATTCAATATGACTAACCCACTCATAGAAAGGCTACGGTTTCAAGTTCTAATTCATCGTAACCCCAGATTGGATAACAGCAAGCCTATTTGGCCCTATAATTGCCAATCAAGACAAACCCTACATCTACAATATCAGCTGGATAGAAGAGAAAGCTATAAGATTGCTTGATTTTCGTAAAGAGAGTGGTCCCTGTTACCATTTATTTGGTTATGAAACATATGGCAACTCAGAAATGATGCTTTGTCCGCCCATCAAAAGTAGGTTACGTTAGTTCATTATTCTTTATATCTAATACATTATTAGATATATTAAAATATATTTAGATTTGCTATAGGTTCCCTAGATCCAAATATACAAGAGGCAAATAGAAGAATGACAAGCGTGAGTGTCATTATAGAGAACGAGTCTGCCCATGTTGCTACTCTGTTTGCATTCTTGAAGCTCTTTCCTGGATTAAAAATAGGACAGAGACCTGTCGACAAATATTGGATAGTTGCAACATTATTAAAAAATTTGCATGTATGTGTTAACGGCGGATATCAAATAAGTCTTCGGTTTGGTACCCCTCCGCCTTCTGTCTGTGATTACATCAACGGTTTATTAAATATTAATCAATGAAATCTACTTGAGCATCAACATCAAAAAAATTCCTTTTTTTTTAAGTATTAATAAAAATAAACGCTTACTATTATTCTAGTCTTTTTTTTTTTTTGGAAAGATCACGCGTTGACCATGACGGGGACGACTTTTATTCGGTGTTTTAAGAAGTTCAATTACTTCATCTAGTCTATCCACCACAGCATCCATTTTAGAGACCATTTTCTCCATTGAAATAACCATACGCCGGTTTTGTACCAGCATATGATTCTCCGTGTTGTTATGCAACACCTGGTTCATCCGATTTCTCAGAGCAATCTCGACTGCACATTCTCCAGCACGCTTCTTTCCCTTCTTATCTGCGGCCACATCTTCTCTATAACGCTTGTTTCTACTGTCAACTGCAGCTTGGTAGTCAAAATAACGCTTAGCTCGCTCTTCTTGTAATTTTTGAACAGAGTTTTTTTCGTTTGTTATATCCTGATCATTTTGGTTCTACTGAAGTGCAGCTTCAGCATTATTGCTCATCTAAAAAAAAAAATTAACTGGTATCTTCATTTTACTATGTGATGGTAGCTTACGATATTGATAAAAGATTTAACAGGTACATCCAGTTCGGTGTAGTCATCTCTGATACCACTGGGCGTTTCTCATTTTATCTGGCATACCTTAAACTTCTCAATAAGAGTGATGTATCGTCTTCGTATTGAAGTGCTCGACAAAACGCCGTGATCCTCGCCAACTTTATTTGCGGCAGCTTTTATTTCTGTCCAAGTAATACCAGTCGTTACATGAGGAGCAGCTATAGGATTAAGGTCAATCATGCCTTTCATATATACGACATCACGTCCATAAGTCAAAATCCCATAGACTACCTTTCTTTTCTCCTTTGATGAACTGCTATCATCGATGATAAATTCGTTTGTTGGCTGGTTATCGGTATTCATTTTGCTTATAATTTAATGGAATAAGAAAAAAGCACAAGAAAAAAGAGAACTTGAGAACTATTTTATTGTCAGAATTCGGGGCATAAAAAAGGAAATTTTCTACATATGACTTGACCAATATTGACTGGAATCATCGATGTTGTCACTAGTTGGAAAACTCTACGTCACGTGTAGAAACATCCTTTTTTATACCCAAAAATTACTCCAAAGTTCTCTATTTTACCTTTATAAGACTCAGATTCATCCAAAATATCAAGAAGCTTGTCAATAGTCTTAATGAAATGAATGTTTTTTGCGCTTTTTGATGCAGGCTTCACATTAGCTACAGTGGTGTCGTCATTAAGATTAGCTTCCTCGTCGTTGGTCTCAGGTACAGACTCTCTTTTTCCCTTTATTACCTTCACTCTTTTTTGTTTTTACAGCTGGTTTCTAGTTCAAGCTTAAGGGAATATTCTTCGAGATAACATGGAGCACGGCAGATTAGTATATAGCTCCAATAACCTTGTGAGAGACTACTCTTGTTTGAAAAGTATTATAGTATATAACGCTCTCCCATTAGTGCTCTAGCCCAGTTATTTCTTATATTAATATGGAGTCCTGCTTCGTCGATGAATATGCAGTTTTCTGTTAAATAAAGATCCTTATCCTTCCAATCTTGAAATAACTTGAACCTTGTCTATAGATTACTTTCTGAGTTTCTAACTTCTGGCTCAAAATAAAGTTTATTTATAGTAATTTGAATAATATTCTTTGGGTAATGATTAAGCTGTGCCTTTGATATGCTAAACTTCCTAGAATTCCTCGATCAAGTTGTTAATAATGTCTTCAATATAAAGCTGAGGATTATGATCAAAGAGCTTGGTCATATAATCTTCATATTCAGCTGAAATAGTGGGCGATTATTCTGATCGCTTAAAAGGGATTGTCGCTGAACTTTCCATCAAGTTGTTCTTGGGAAAAAAAAAATTGTCATTTTTGAATTAATGATAATGAAAAACATCCGTCCTTCTATAAATATTGGAAGCTCGAAAATGAAAAAATTGAAGGAAACAGCTTGATTAAAGTTCCTCGGTAGCTATGTTTCTATAATTGTCACTTACTTTTTTTTTCTAACAGTCAAATACTTTTTTCTAAACGGCCAATCACATTTATTGCTAAGGCCATAATATATTGTGCCGACTGTATTACAATAAATAAACAGTAAATTTCATCGTAAAAAATGGAAAGGCTTTAATGTATAAGCAAAGTTTGTATTTATATCGGTTTAAAGCATCTTCTTCTTTAAGTCATTACTTTCTATTAATTAGATATCTAAGACTAACGTTTATTTTGAATAGAGGGAAAAAAAGTTAAAAAAAGAATAAAGTGTCTCTCATTAAAAACCTATATATGGCCAATTATCTCTTACATATTTATAAAACATGTCATAGAATGGAATCAGCTATTAAATTAGTACGGTACTAGCAGTACCAATTTCTTAGATTTCCATTTTTTATTTTGTATACTGACATAGATTTTATAATATAAATATATAAAGCTAAATCTGTGTTATTGCGTGAACTGAGAAAATGAGAGTGCGCAAATTGGCACCGTAACCACTGTATAGTGGAAAACATGTTATAATTATTTGGATGAATGATATATAACAATAGTTAGACTCGCGTAACCAAAAACCAAAAATACTAGTTATTTCATATATCAGCTGTCAAAATCGAAGAGCATTAGTCAAGTTAATTCAAGAAGAATGTTGAATTTCAGAGAGCTTATTTTTTAATAAACTTTGATAAATATCAAGCAGTTATCAGAATAATCTTAGGGATTGAGAAGCATTATATAAATCACCATAATCAGAGCGTAATTATATATATTTTATGAAAAGAATGAACAAGTAGTAACTTTATGCAAAAATAAAAAGATAGATAATACTTCATAATATGACAGAATTGGGTTTTATGGATACATAGTACCTTAATAAATGAAACTTATTACTTATCATGAGATAAAAAAAGTACTATTTCTCTCAGTTATTTGATAATCAGTTACATTTATTTACATAATCAATATATCCCCTGATATCATTCATAAATTTAGATGATTCGAACTGTTATTAAGTATTATTATTTTCCTCAACCATTAAACTCATATTGTCATATCCAATGAACCTGTTCTATATATTGGGATTTCTAAAGATCATTTTGTAAACTTGGGTGCTCTTTTTTCAAGTTGTTTCTTTTTTTCTTTCTTTCTAACAGTCTTTATTGTATATTCTCCTTCAGCTATTTCTATACTATCATATAGTGCATTATCAATGATAATCAAAGCTCTTATAAAAACTCTAGATGCGTCATTTTAACACTATTACTATCTCAGTAAATTCGACGAATTAATACGATCCCGGATTTTTCTTTTTTCAGACAATCAAATTTATGAAGAAACTGAACTTTCTTTAAGTTATGGAGTGTATTCTCTTTATGTATAGACTATATACTTTTTATTTTAAAAGTTATACCAAAAATACCGTTTCCAGGCTGTACGATATATTTAATTGAGATCGATACATTAACTTAATAATCGTTCATTTATAATTTCAAGTACAACAATAACTTCTAAAAATAGGTTGAAGATAGAGATGATTCCCTTCTATTATTTGTGAGCTGATATCATATTCTAAGCCATTTTATTTAATGTATTTTGCAAATCATAATATAATACACATTACTTACAGTGATCGTATTCTCTCTTGCAGAGACTCGCTCCAGTTTCTATTTTCATTATTTTCAAAAACGATTCTCAACGTAAATGCAAGCAAAGGATTGTAGCTAAAACTTAAATACAAGTCGAGACTATGAGGCATCAAATATTTCCTTAAC
>VCJD01005424.1:11388-23038 GCA_024140245.1 Backusella tuberculispora | reverse complement strand
ATTAAAAAAAGTACTGTAATAGCAAAAAAAAAAAAAAAACGCTTAAAAGCTATGCTACTTAATTGAAGTCTCTTAATAAAATTGTACTTTACATATAAAATTTATTTATTAAAGCGCTACAGTAGATACTCGATATAAGAGTAGCTTTTTTTTTCAGGATTTTTTAGCCTTATATCGAATTAGCCTTAAATTCGAGTATACTTATATTGAGCACTTACTGTATAAAAATACCCTCTCTCATTTTAGATTTTTATTAGTAAAGATGCGAAAACAAATGGCAATATAATGATTCTGTGATCCAAAATAATAGCTCATTCATCAATAACATTGATTCAATCTTAATATAGAAAAAAGGATCAATGTGTGCCTTTTTTTTTAAAGCTTAAAAATCGGACTGTGAATTATCCGCTGAGGTATTTTTCAGAAAGATACAAATGAGAACTTTATCTGACGTCAATACGACCAGTGATAATATATCTCATGATTGAGTTATTTACTTTATCAGCTCTGAGTGTAACATTATATTCAAAGGCAATTTTTTAGATTATGATTTATTTATATGACACCAGGTAAGACCGGTTCATATAAATACAAGGTTTTCTCAATTGATGTTCTCTTTTTTGTAATAAAATTACAGCTCTTAGTATTTCTACGCATACAATGAGTGCCCAAAATACAAAGTCACCGGACAGAGTTAATGTCCAGTTTTCTGATCCACAGGAAATCGCGGTTTTACAAGAAGAACAGGGAAACAAGAAAAAATCTTTGTCTGAAAATGAAATCAGACGTCTTCGACGTGCACCTTCTGCTGCAAGCCATAATATCATTGCCTACAGAACTTTGTCCATTACTGTTTCAGAAAAACAATCAAAAGGTTTTTCAAAACAATCAGGAAAAAAGAAGAAACAAGATCTTACAGAAGGTAAATATACTATAACATAAAGTAAGAAAAAAAAAGGTATGCATACTTGGATTAATACTTTACATTCAGATTTATCCCATGCCGATTACCACAAGATATCAGTTGATGAAGTTGTTCAACGTTATAGAACTACCCTTAGTCTCGGTATTGATACTCAACAGGCTGCTAATCGTCTTTTAGAGCATGGTAAGAACATGATATCTCCACCACCCAGTAACTGGCTAAGGAAGTTATTTGGTTATTTTTTTGGTGGTTTCTGTGGTTTACTTTGGTTTGCTAGTATCATTTGTTATATATCATGGAAACCCCTGGGAAACCCTAATCCAGCACCTCTCAATCTTGCTCTTGCTGTTATTCTTATGTTTGTCATCTTCCTCCAAGCATTCTTCAATGCCTGGCAAGATTGGTCAACCAGTAGAGTTATGCATTCTATAAATAGCATGTTACCAACACAATCTTTGGCAATGCGCGATGGAAAAATCATTACTGTTGATGCTAGTCATCTTGTTCCAGGAGATGTTGTACATATAAAAATGGGTAACAAAATTCCTGCTGATTTACGTTTAGTCGAAGTATCTGACGACTTAAAATTCGATCGCTCTATTCTAACTGGTGAGTCTGAGGCTATTCCTGGTACTGTTGATCCCACCGATGATAATGTATTGGAGAGTCATAATATTGCAATGATGGGTACACACTGCTTAAACGGTACTGCAGTTGGTGTTATCGTTTCTACTGGTGATAATACATTGATGGGAAAGATTGCTCGTTTGTCTCTCGCTGACCCTAATGCTCGTACAACACTTCAGGTTGAAATTTTGCGTTTTGTTATTATTATTGCTGTTTTATCTCTCTCTGTTGGTGTAACTTGTATTGTTGTTTGGGCTGCATGGTTACGAGTATCTTATCCAGATTATCTATCTTTACCAAATGCGTTGATTGATGCTATTAGTGTTATTGTTGCATTTGTACCAGAAGGTAAAGTTATTAAAGTTAATCATTTATCTAGCTGTACATTAACCTCTCTTCTATTTTATTTCTTTCACAATATTAAAAAGGTATGCCTGTTGCTGTTACATTGTGTTTGACTTTGGTTGCAAACAGAATGAAGAAGAGCTCTGTATTGTGTAAAGTTCTTACTACAGTAGAAACTTTGGGTAGTGTAAACGTATTGTGCTCTGATAAAACCGGAACTTTGACAGAAAACAAGATGTTTGTGTCTGATGTTAGTTTGGGTATTGATAACTATGGAATTTCAGGTATTCAAAGTCTAATTTCAGAAAATATTGATGGTGGTTCTGCATATTCTGCCCGTCAGCTTCAAATTGTGTCTGCTCTTTGTAATGGCGCTCAATTTGATAAAAATACCTCTGATTTGGAATTATCCAAGCGTGGTGTGTTTGGTGATGCAACAGATTGTGCTATTTTACGTTTTTCCGAAAGCTTAGATTCAAACTATAACTCTGAAGCAATCCGCTCTGAAGCAGAAAAGATATTTGAAATTCCATTCAACTCAAAGAACAAATGGATGCTTACCATATGCCACCCTATCAAGCAACGATTATGTAATTCCATTGAGACTGCTTCAGATAAACTACTTTCTGATGACTGGGTACTCTTTTGCAAAGGTGCTCCTGATGTAATTCTTAGAAGATGCTCTAAAATCTTGATGGCTGATGGTACTGAAGAAGAATTGACTGGCAAGCGTAGTGAGAAATTATTGGATATTCAAACCAAATGGGCTAGTGAAGGAAAGCGTGTACTTCTTTTAACAAGACGTTTCATTCGATCAGTTGAAAAACCAGAAAATTGTAATACAGGCACTTCCAGTTTTACATCTTGGGCCACTAGCATGAATGATAATCTTGTTATTATTGGTATGGTTGCTATTGTAGATCCACCTCGTCCTGAAAGCGCTGGAACTGTCAAGACATGCAGAGGTGCTGGTATTCGATTCTATATGGTAACTGGTGATTTCCCCATTACTGCTGCTGCTATTGCTCGACAAATTGGTATCTTTACTACTAATAACCCTCACACACTCAACGATTTGGACCCTTTTATGCGATTTGATGATGTTGTAAAGTATTCTCCAAAG
Organism: Backusella tuberculispora; assembly: GCA_024140245.1. NCBI lineage: Eukaryota > Fungi > Mucoromycota > Mucoromycetes > Mucorales > Backusellaceae > Backusella > Backusella tuberculispora. The sequence continues at coordinate 20,018 of VCJD01005424.1, read as the reverse complement.
ACTTTCTATAACCAATCTATTGATATCGAAAGTAATGATGACACTCTTAGTATGGAAAAGAGTAAATATGATACTGAATGCAAGTCACTTTTGCTATCAGGAATGGATATGATTACCTTGAATGACGCACAATGGGAACAAGTATGTCAGTATGAAGAAATTGTGTTTGCTCGTACCTCTCCAGATCAAAAACTTCGTATCATTAAGGAATTCCAAAAGCGTGAGAATATTGTTGCAATGACAGGTGATGGTGTTAACGATGCTCCTTCATTAAAAGCAGCTGATGTTGGTGTAGCTATAGGAGGTGGTAGTGATGTTGCTATTGAAGCAGCTGATATGGTATTGCTGGACAAATTTTCAAGTATTATTTCTGCAATTGAAAATGGTCGCCTTGTATTTGATAATCTTAAAAAGGTTATTATCTACCTTTTACCTGCAGGTTCATGGTCTGAATTGTGGCCTGTTCTTGTTAACATTTTCTTGGGATCGCCTCAAACCATGTCTTCTTTTCAAATGATTATTATCTGTGTCTTTACTGATCTATGTCCATCCATGGCTCTTATGATGGAGAAGCCAGAAGCCGGTCTATTGACTCGTCCTCCTCGCCGTCCTAAGAAAGATAGATTGGTCAATGGTAAACTCTTGCTACATGCCTACGGTTTTATTGGATTAATGGAGATGTTAAGTTCTATGTTCCTCTTCTATCTTTATATGTCTATGAATGGTATCCCACCAAGTAAAGTGTTCCTTTCCTTCTCTAACTTCAACAGTGCTGATGGCTACATGGGATATACTGCCAGTGAAATTACTCAACTTGTCAATACTGCACAATCCATCTATTTTGTTAATCTTGTTATTTGTCAATGGGGAAATGTTTTATCAGCAAGAACAAGAAGATTATCTATCACTCAAGCAAATCCATTATGGGGTAAGTTGCCCATTATTTTATATATATAAAGTTCTTATTACTAACAAAAAAAATATTTTTAGGTCCTAATAAGAACTTGTATCTTTTTGCTGCAATGATTGCTTCACTGTCCATTGCTCTTATTATTTTGTATGTACCCGTTTTCAACATTTATCTTGGAACTTCACCAATTCCAGTTAAATTTTGGTTTATTCCTTTTGGTTGGTCTACCATGATCATGGTTATGGACCAATTGAGAAAGTTACTTGCTCGTAGATACCCTCAAAGCTTATTTGGCAAGTTAGCATGGTAGTTCAACTTAAAAACAACAACAACAACAGCTATATAATCTTTATTTTACACTATATATATATAATATAATATTTAAATTATAATATCTATAAAAAGTCAATAAAAACCATGTCACTATAAATCTTTATTTTAAGTTGGGTTATCGACAACTTTGTTCAAGAAAACATAGAGATAGAGTCAGTTTTTGTTAGATTATAATATCATTTAATTTCTTTTATTTATTTTGTTGTATAAAATGTTAAAAGATAATTGGTCTTGCTTTAACTCTTGTTATTTATATATATGAATAAATATCTTATTGTTGGTATAATTTGTATTTAATAGCTATTATAAAGAAAGCAAACATAATAAAAAACAAAGGATTACTTGTTATGAGTGTTTGGAATTGCAATGATATATATAGCTATACTTTGCAAACTGGCAATGTTTGGAGATAGTATTCAGCTTGGATTTGAGCCGTTTATCTCTGTTTCAATTCAATTTGGTTTCTCTATTTCATAATAGAGCGAATTCTTATGCATTTAATTTAGAAAATATTGACATTGTTCAAGACAAATTGTCGTTGTTTATAATACGAAATATGTAGGGAAACGGTAAATTACTCCTTGAGCAGCGTCGATATTTTCCGGGAAAGATGTATAGTAACGTTCAAAATAAATAAATAAACCATTACATTATATAAAACATATTGCTTGTAATCAGCATTAGAGATACTAAAAGATAACCCCTGACTATCACCACTGCTATGAACAGCACTAGTTACCGGACTTTTGACACCTAATAAAATTTTAAAAAAGTAATTTAATAAAATTTTATTCTATGCTAACACACCAGGGTCAATTCCAATGGTATTGTAGTCTTGGTACAAGTCAACAGTTTTACTTGGAGGACAATAAATAACCTCTGGTTTCAAAAATTTAATATCGTCTTTTTTAGGAGATATTGTACCTATAATAAATCAAATATATATTAATTTAAATATCTATAAAATATATATGGCTTTAAATATATATCAAGTAAACATGAGAATATGTATTTACCTACTCAGTATTGAGTAAAGAGAAATAGGACCATGTTTTTATTTGTTTTTAAGCCAAAGTCAAATGCAATATCTCAATGGGTAAGAGAAATTATCTTTTTAGCTACTCAATACTAAATTCTTCATTCACTTTCTTCAGCATTGAAGCGTTGAATTTTAGTATACTGAAAGCAAAAGTGTAATCGGTAGTAAGAATATCATATAGAAAGCAGATGGTATATGTTTCTCTGAAAGATCTATAATGTAATTAGTATATCTATATAACTTTTAAATTCAATGGTATAAAAACCTGTAAAAATATCCAGCGGATTGATCAACCATCTCAAAGGATAACACAAACTTTTCAGGGGTATTGTTGTCGATCGATGAAATATCTTTTTTCGCTGAAAGCAAATAATAATAATAAAAAACTTAACAACGAAAGCAAAAAAACGATAATACAAATGTGCCTAAGCTTCCTATTTTGATATTTAGGTGTCCTGTTTCATAATTAAACTCTGAGAAAAGCCTTTGAAGACCTTGTTCATAATGTTACTGACAATTCTTGACGAACAAATACCAACACATATATAAAAATTTAAATGTTGTTTCTTAATTAATAGTCCCCGTATATTGTTTATTTTGATTATGTATGTACTTTTATTTGCCTTGAACAATATCACTAGAAAATCTATCCTCGGTAATTGCTATATGTAGGTTATCAAAAACTGGTATTTTGTAGAGAAATCCTCTAGATCCATCGATAATAAATACCGTTGGCATACGTAATATTTTATATATGAATCAAAAGGGTGCCCTTATAAGTGGTCATTCGCAATGTATTGAATGAGCTCAAGGCTATATTGGCCATCTGCGGAGTGTTTTTCTATAGAAAAATAAATAACTAAATCTATTAGAAATAGTAGATAATTGAAGTAAATATATATATATATAAGCAAACGAGAAATAATGTTTACCTTAATTCTTGCATTTTTATTATTGATATTGTTTGCTACTAAACAGTAGCAACATGTCAAGAAAACAGACGAAGAAACATTTAGAATAAATGCTATTTCAACCCAGTTCCTCATCAGAAAAAGAACACAATTCATGACGTCTCTTCGTAAAATTAAATATTCTTCAGCAATTTGATGAAAGAATTGTTGATGGCAAAAGAGTCATTATTAATAACTATATTCAATATTTGAATAATATCTTGACTTGCTTTATAACTTTTATAGTCTTTATTAAAGACTGTAGATAGTTGCAGTTTCTGGTGATATCTGTTTTCTTCAACTCAATCTCAGAAGTAATCTTTTTCTTTTTAGTTCGAGCATTTGATTCTATTCTTTCTGACATTCGAAAGTGAAGAAATAGAAAGAATAGTAAATAAAAAGCAGTGTTCTTATTCTTTCTCTATTTATATTCATAACTTTCATCATTCAAATGACTTTGTTTTCATTTCATTATACTCGAAATACCCACTTCTTTTTTTGATGAGCACAAAAAAAAATTATATCACAAAGCTGAATAAGTATATACATTTATTTTTCCTTTTTCATTTGAAATAAAAAGAAATAAATAATACACACGCAGCGTGTTGTCCATTAAACCAAACTTATCTTGGACTACAAATGAGTAATACGATACTCTTCTAGTGTTTTATTTTATAAAAACATGTTTAGAACATAAATACATCTTACAAAATCCATGAACGATACAAATCCTACTCCTTAAAAAAAAATAACAGTATCTTGTCGGTAAACTCACCTCTATTTCCTTAATTCCTAAAGAGATTCACTCTTTCGGCGTTATCTCCATGTAAAATAACAGTGAATTTTATTATTGTCTGTAGTTTTACTTTTACTTTTACTTTTTAGAATTAGTGAATCTTAATCTTAAGTGAGATACCAAAAAGATCAACGCAACTGATTATATCTAGTGAGGTGAGCATTAGGATCCATTAGTTTTACACTTTGATGGTAATATAACTTTAATTATTTATCTTAGACAATTTATTTATAGCTGTGCCACTATATGTGTATATGTTTAATGGCTAATATCATAAAAAAAATAAGGAGGATCTTGATCTCTATGTATGAAATATCTGACTATGAAAAATCTCTAGGAGCTTTTAATAGCATTGTCTAATTATAATAAAAAATAAGACGATTTATCTTAAATTCATTATTATTTTTATTATTTTAATTATGATAATTTAACAATAGAAGATCTTAGTAATGTTATTAAAACAGAAAACAAAATTGTTTAATCAATAAAGGAACTTAAAGATAAATTTGCAGCTCTTAAAACAGTATAACCGCTTCAAGAAGAGATTAAAAGACAAGAGTACCTGGAAAATATATTGAAGTTTAGGAAAAGAAGAAAATATTTAAGAACATTGAAAAGTCAGAATGAATATTACCAATATTTATAAAAATAAAAATGATTCATTTCAGGCTTGATTTTTGCTAGTTATTTTTCTAAAGTGTTACTTCTTCAGTACGTGAAGAAGCCCTTATTTATAAAATAGTAACTAGGATAGCGCATCATTTCTTTTTCTTTTTTTATGGAATAAAAAAAATATATCAAGCTTTTATTTTTTTCGACATGTACTATAGTTATAGAGTGATATTGATCTGTCTCTTACGATATATATTAATTATTTAGATTTATTATGAATATGAAGGTTTTCATTTCAATTTTAATGTGATTCTTGATTATATCACTTATTAAACATTAGTTTTAGTGCCTATTTCATATCCAAATAAATCGACTAAGATTGTTTATTTCATTGACCTAAAGATTGGATTGGATCACAGATACAGCAACGTTATCCCAAAACCCGGGCCCGGATCACGTGTCTGAAAGTTTCTGTATCTAACACTCAAGATTATTTTTTTCAGACCTACTTTTTTTTTTCCAAAAACTTAACAAAGTTGTCAAAATGGCACAGCGACAGCCTGTAGAAATTGAACAAGACATTAATAATATTAACCAAGCACTTCTTGCTGTAAGCATTCCTTCTCTATTTATTCTTATTCTTTCAATTCTGGAAACGTTTTTAGATTAGCCGTTAATTTATAAATGATAAAAAGGTCTCTGAGATACGATCATCTCTTAAACATTTTACAGATCTTGTACAAACAGAGCAGAAGGGGCCCAATTATGTCCATTCTTTCAGTGATAGACTAAAATGTATTAGACGAGATTTAAATAGTTTATCAGCTCAAGGCGAAAATCTTAAAGGTACATTTAACGTGTACTTTTTTTAATTGGGATTGGGATTGTCATATCAATATATTTGTATAAATATAGGGGCCTTGGAACATGTACAGATTGTAGCGAATGAAAATAGATTTAATTGGAACATAATTAAAAGGTAAAAATAGAAACAACTCTAATCGCAATTTAGTTTTACCGTGTTTTTAAAAACAACAACAATAACGATAATAATAACAAAAATAAAATAAAAAGTGAAGCAGATAAAGAGGCTGAATCAGAAGAAAATCAGTATCAGCAGGAGGTTGTTACTGTAAAAGCAAAAGAAGCAGGTTCTATCGTCAAAAACCATGCAAATTATGCATTTAGGTAAATTTAGTATAATTAAAGTAGTTTATTTTGATACTGAACCGGTTAATAAATAGACAACTTTCAACCATTGTACTTGGGAAGAAGCCTCAAAACGCTATATCAGAGTAAAGTCATATATATTTCTGTTACTATGGTTATAGCCATGATTACGATTTATAAAAAAAAAGAAAAAAAAATATACTAAAAGGTAATAATATACACCATTAGCTCTTCTTTCTTTGTAAGCAATATAAACTATTGGATGACAAAAGAGAAACCAAACCACATCAATATGTCAGTTTCATTCGTAAATGAAGAATGTGCGACTTTACCAGGATCAACATGCCGCATAAAGGTGAGACAACAACAATTCATGTTTGAAGAATTGCTGATTAAATATGTTCAAAATAGATTTCAATTCAAAAATCATTAGTGGCAGAAATTGAATTAGAATACGAGCGGCAAACAGATACTTTGGTCATTCATCAATATGATATCAAAGGTCCAAAGGAAGAAGTATGTTGTTGTTTTCTTATCGCGTATCAATCTTGAGACTAATACCTTTTTTTCCCCTTTTTATTGAAGAACAAGAATAATTGGCAGGAATCTCAGCACTTGGTATTTCAAAAATTAAATTTGCTTGCACAAAGCGCGTTCGAAGATATACTGGTATTTTATGCAAGAGAGTCGTTATATAATTTACTGGTAATTTGTAATGGAGTTATATCATTTTAATTAACCTTACTAAAAAAGGAAGTACGATTTTTTTTAGGAATGGATTGGAAGTTATTATGACCTCTTTACAGAACCATGCCATCGGTGTCATAAGCGTTTACAATTCGATTCGCCACAATACAAGTATCTCCCACCAATGGTGAGGACATGGGTTAAGAAAAGCAGTAATAATACATCAAATATGATGGAACAATCACAGTTTCAAAATACAGTTGGTATTGCATACCATATGCGATGCTTTATTGAGGCCACTAAAATAACTGTATAATGTCTGAATAAATCCAATCCAATTCAAATCAGATCAGATCGTAATAATGAAAACTCTATTCCTATTTCTTAATTTAACCCAAAAAAATATAATTAATTGTTTTAAAATAAAACTAACCAACAATCTAGTAATTAGCAGTAACGATAAAAAAAAATAAAAAATAAAAGATATAAATTTCCTATGTGATAATAGGAGAAATACACTAAAAAATGTTTCTTTGGAGGATTACGAAACATTTTTCTGTAATAACTGTAATATTCAAAATTTATCTTGGTTTTTCTAGAACCTTGCTTTTGTCCATGAACAACTATTTTTTTTTTAGAGAAAAAAACATCATAATAGCAAGAAATGAATAGTTCCGCTATCCTGGTCAACTACCTCGGAAGCCGAGTTACTTCCAGTATGCCATTAAAGCTGATCAGCTTAATGCTATCTTGTAGCGATCATCGATAAATAAATAAATAAATAAAATATATGAGTAAATGAATAAATGAATTACAGTGGCAAATTCAGTTCGATTACATAAAGGAAAAAAATGTCTTCAGACAAATATTAAATATAAAAAATAATTATTAGATATGCTCTGTTGGCGGTAATCTTTTAATAATACACACAAGCGGAACTTTTCAGTTACTCAAATCGTAAACAATGTTATTCCATTGACTTTGTCTTTTAGCATACACATATACACATACACACAGATAAATACACACATAACCTTTAAGTTTGATTGTATCTTGATTCAAGTGAAAATAAAGTTACTTGATCTAGAAAAAAAAAAAAAGTTAAAAGAATTATCAATTATGAGAATTATCAGAGCTGCATCAACCAAGTTTGCGCGTCAGAGATAGTCATGCTTCAACGTTACAATCACACTTTTTATGTTGAAGATTTAAAAATGTGTTGTATATTCAGGATATAATGTATATTTAGATAAAAAGTATGCATAGATGTGTGTAATCAGTCAGTTTCTATACTGAAGCAATTAAATATTGAAAATCACAATATTTTATTCCAAAAAAGAAGCTTACCAAAATAGTTTTATTTCGTATTTTTTTATGCGCTACAACGTAGGTTATAAGAATTAGCTGAATAATTTGTTATTTTTATTATTAGCATCAATGTTATTATTTCTAGTATTATTACTAAGGTGACTTTCTAAAGAAATGCATGATATAAACAATGTTATATAGTCATTTTTATATAAACGATGTTTTAGAGACTATTTCACAAGAGTTTCTTTTTAACTTGAGAACTAAGTCAGATAATACCTATAAGAAAAAAAAACTCTCTTCAACATGTTACTATGTAAAGATTTGTATTGAATTTTTGATAAAAATCAACAAAGACATTCATTTTATTTATTTTTTCTTCGATCTGCGCCAAAAATATATATGACAGATAAATGCAAAAGTAATTTAGAATGTATAATAGTTACAGCAGCCTCTAAAAACATCAAAAGCTTTTCTAAAAAAGAAAGTAATACGATTACTTTATATACAGTCTATCTAGAATTAACATAATATATTGTCATCTATTTATCATTAAAGTTTTTTGAAGTGATTGTCAGTTATACAAATTAAGTAAACAACCAATTTACTGTCCCCTCCACCTTTTTTTTATTTCTCCAAAAAAAAAAGCTTATTTGTTATCTTTAAAAAAAAAGAGGATATATCATAAATATCTATTTCGTTTACAAAGCGTAGAGTCCCGTTCTTAAAGCTCTAAAGTTGATCTATTGTGAATTATGAATTACATTCTGTAGAAAAAAAAACACCAATGAAAAGCAATCATTATGCTACTCTGTTTTCTGACCA
>VCJD01005421.1:11595-22436 GCA_024140245.1 Backusella tuberculispora | reverse complement strand
TTTATAATGCTTTTTGTTGACTTATTTACTTTACATATTTTCATAGCTCGAATTATTAAAAGTAGATGTGACAGACTTTTCGAAAAGCAGTTCGAAATTGAGCATATCATACTAGACTGGAATGAAGAGAAAAAAGCTGATGTGAAAGTAATGCATCTCGCAAAGGTGCAAGATTTGAGGTTATTTATTTGTTTTGAGAAGACTCGCATAAGCGATGGGTTCACTGGAAGGTCTGTTAGAAGGAACATTACCATTGCAGTTGTGTATAGTATCACGAGGAGCGCCTGGCTTTTTAACCATTACAATTATCGAGTCATAAGCACAGGTTTCAGGATTTTGGAACACCTCGACAAAAACAAGATAGTGTTAATTATTTATATGAGAATAAGAGGAGAGAAACAGATGCTTACCAATGTCCCAGCACTTGATGCGGTAGTTATTTTCACTAGAATCACAAAACAAAGTAGACAAAAAAGATCCACACTATTAAATATTTGACTACTATTAAGTCGAGTAGTGATTGATCCAGCTCTGATACATTCGATACAATATTACAATTGTTATTTCTCATTGAGTTTTCAAATCCCCTTACTTATTATGACTGCAAGCATATTCTAGCTTGCGCTGAAGGTATAGCTAATTTGGGGAGCAGTGTTTGTGGTCCAATGTTGATAGAAGGTGAATGGAAAATATTTCTTCTTTATGTACCGCGTTATTCCGATACTACCGGGATTATGTCTTCCATGGTAATGCTAATCGTGCTTTTTTGACTAATCCAGAATTGACTCTCGCAGCCAGGACCCATTTCAATAACACTATTTGGCGCTCTTGGTAGTAGCGAGTACTAAAGAATGCATACAGCAGAGGAAACTGCTACATATGGTTTATGACAAAGGAATAAGAATAAGTTATGAACCTCTTCGCTTTTGTCATAAAGAATTTGACACATATCTCCACATGCCATTCACCGTGTTCACCTATCGTGACACGCCCAATAACGATAAATTTGGTGCAAATGCTACATCTACGACGAAATTGGCATCGAAGATTTAACAGTTGTTTGCGATTTCTGTTGTAACAAACGATGTCCACCTAAACAAAAGTAGTCTAACTCAAACGATAAGACCCTACGATACAATTGCAAAAAGCAAAAACTGGAAACAATGAGATTCATTAGATTCAATAATAAATGGGATAAAAAAAAGAGATTGAATCAAAGGACACTTTGGATGTATTTAAATTAGTTCAATTCACAATATGAGTGATCTTGCAGAAATTGCAGGCGACAAATTATCTATATCAAACCTAAACCTAAAAATAACCGACAATATTACAAAATGAATGAACTATCTACTCTTCTAAGACTACTGTATATATGTTTTATTTATTTATTTTATTATTCAAAATATGTAAAATGATATGTTTCTTGATACTTATATATGAGCAAATTACATCTTTCTTAAATTCAATACTACAGTTACAAAATGTAATTGGTGTACTTAAAATGTAATTATTACATAGTAAATAAATAATACCTTGTTTTTATAAATATGACTTATTCAGAACTGTGTAACAGATCCTGAAGATGACAGCTGAGATTAATTTCATAATTAGTGAATTAAATCCCCTTATGCCATTAACATATATGTCAGCGTACAATAATGATAACAATCTTTACACTTAAAACTACAATTCATCATTATTCAATTACTAACAACTTCTTGCACCTAAATCAAGGATACAAAATTCTAGAATCCCTTTGTATAATCACTTGTAATGAATTCACTTTAGAGTGTTTCTCTCTCTCTCTCTCTCTCTCTCTCTCTCTCTCTCTCTCAATCTTTATTCTTGAAATAACTAATAAAAAGTCTCAAAGTATTTACTTTTGTTTTCTGTTTATTTCTCTCTATCCTTATCCAAATATGACACCAACTCAACTTCGGGAAAGTTACCACTTGATTTTCAAATAACCGGCCTATTGAGTTCAAAAGGATTGACTTATTGATGTTGGAAATATTGTATGTAGCAACATTCTAAATAACGAACTAGTGAAAATACATATAGAAAGCTCAAATGTATACTAAGTTTGGTTAAATACTTGTTGCTTTCAACTTTTTTCTCTTCTTCTTAGATCAAGAGTTCTTCAATTAAAAAAGAACTACAAGCACAATAAAAGAAGAATCATTTAGATAACAATCATCGTGCTCATTGCTGAGTAACAAAAACCTCTCTAAATCTTCACCAATGCTCTCTTTATTAGATTTTAGTTGATAATGGATACAAAGTGCGTGTTTTCTACTAACAATAATCACGATACTATGAAGAGAGAGAGAAAAAGTCAGATAGACAATTAAAATATAAATTCGCTCAGAAAAAATAGATTGATGGTCATGATGAGACCACTGTTGTATTTGAAGTTAAATGATATATTATTTAGACACTTTTTCTTGAAGTGTTTGTTTAAACAATACTTTGTTTAAAAAAATAATTTTGAACACAAGATATATACATATATATTATATTCGCTGGACTAGGTTAGAGTATTAAAAATCTCTTAAGGATACAAGAGTAGAAAAATAAATGAGTAAAAGGAATAAGAAAAGAAGAAGAGCATGATAAAATAAGAGATTATTGTATAGATAACCCACCGATCAACTAATTTTTGAACATAAGTCAATTTCTTTTTTTTTGTAGCCACCAATTTTATTTTTCTGTGATCGTCAATTACTTTTTTTGTAACAGACATCATCCACCAGCTTGACTGTATCAAGACCAATATAGAGTACAGAAAAAGTTCGATTTCACGTGGATATTTGTAACTCTGTACTACTCCTCATCCGATTGGTCAGTAGACTTGTGAGTAATGAATATACAAGGTAAAATATGTAAAACCAACTAAGGGTAGATTTGTTGAACAAGAAGGAAATGAAAAAAAAAAGAAAAGCCTAATCTGGTAAAGTAATGTAGCTTCATCTTATTTTATAAATAATTATAATCAGGAAACACCCACGGATAAGAGTTATATCATGAGAAGATTAAAGCAATAGATGTCAGTCAGCAAAATTGATGGCACAGACAATTAAAATTTTCTATATTTTATCTTCATTGGTCAGTCCAGTTGGGTTTTCACATGCTGCATTTCGTTTCCGCACCCATTACCATTAACAGCTAAACGAGTCACGCTTCCCCGGATTTTTCATGACACATCTTTAATGGCAATTGAATTTAAGTGTAATATATATACTTTTCCAAAAAAACTACTCTTCTTTTACTGCTTCTTCTCACATTCATAAATCACAAACATGTCTGATAACGTTGCTCACGCTCTTTCTGGTAGGAATTAAATTAAGAGTGTAGTTATTTAAAAACAAAAGGCATTGTACTAAATACATTAATATATTGCTACTTTCAGGTGCTGGTGGAGGTATCGTCTCCATGGCTTTGACCTACCCTCTTGTATCTATCAGTTCTCGCCTTCAGGTCCAGAAGAATGATAACAGCAAGGATGCTTACAAGGTACATTTAAAATACGTATTTAAATTTAGAAATAATATTAAATATATCGTTTTTTTTCCCCTCTCCCTCTCGATTGCACATAGAACACTGCTGATGCCTTCTTCAAGATCCTCGCAAAGGAAGGACCTAAGGGTCTTTATGCGTATGTTGATTTAATTTGATTTTTCTCCTATTTTAAGAGTTTTATTAATTATGTACATAGTGGTTTGAGCTCTGGTATCTTTGGTATTGCCATCACTAACGGTAAGTTGCTTTGTTTTAATGATAGAAATTAAGTTACGCTTATTGATCTGTACCTTAGGTGTCTACTACTACTGTTATGAGGCTGTCAAGGCTATTTTCGAGAAAGCAAAGGGTAAGGGTAAGCCCATGAGCACCGCTGAGTCTATGTTGGCTGGTGCTCTTGCTGGTTGTGCTGTCGTTTTTGCTACTCACCCTATCTGGACTGTTAATGTACGTAGACCTCATTTTATTATTATTATTATTACTTTTATATATCATTTTAAAAAAAGGAGGGATGGCATAAAACTTATATGAATAAATAGGCTCGTTTGACCGTCAAAAAGGGTGTCGATAGTGAAGATGAAAAGAGCGCCAAGAAGGCCAGTGCTTTCGCTGTTGGCGCCAAAATTCTTAAGGACGAAGGTCTTGCCGGTCTTTATGCTGGTGTAGGTGCTGCTTTGGTGCTGGTAATCAACCCTATCATCCAATACACTGCTTTTGAACAAATTAAAAACAAGGTCACCAAGACTAGAGCTCCCAGCAACCTTGATTTCTTCTTGATGGGCGCTGTCTCCAAACTCTGCGCTACTGCCATTACTTATCCTTATATGTAAGTTTTTTTTTTGTATTATGAGTATCAAGTTTTACTAATTATATTTATTCTACAAAAGTGTTATCAAGTCTCGTATGCAAACTAGCCAAAAGTCTGACGATAAGTATACCTCTATTTTAGATGGTTTCAAGAAGATCTTAAGCAGCGAAGGTGTTGCTGGTCTCTATAAGGGCATCTCTTCAAAGATCGTTCAGTCGGTTTTGACAGCTGCTTTCTTGTTCTGGGCTAAGGAAATCTTGTTTGATTGGTCCGTTTGGGTCCTTGTTCTTGCAGGTGCCCGTAAAGCAAAGGTCACTGCTAAGGCATAAATTTGAAAGCATGTATACTCTTCTTCCCTCTTCCATATCCCTTGATCTACTATGAGAAAAAAAAACATATATATATATACAAGAATAGAAATGTTTACTCTTTCAAATAATTAATAAATAAAAAACAAGATAACAATACATTAAAACACAATTGATTAAAGATTTTTTTAAAAAAATTCGATCTTAATTATACCTAATTTCCAAAAACCAATTAGGGGCTATCACCCAAGTGATTCAAATAGCAATCATCCCTGTATAGTCAAAGTGGCACAGATATTGGGATGAAATTTTAATGACTGCTATTTCCTCTTATGTCAATGCTACAAAATTGATTAGATCCAAGAAGAACATTGTTTATGAGCCATTACTAGTGATTGTGATGAACTAAACTGCAAGATGCCCAAATTTTATTTTTAAACGCAAAACACTTTATATCTACTTGGAGTTCATAAAAATGGTGTATATCACAAACGTAAATATACATCACTAAATAGACGAGTTTATTGGATATTAACAATGTCTAGTTGAAGTAGACACTTTAATAGCCTAGATTAAGTGATGAACTATGCTATTTGTCAGCCTGTTTACTACCAGATGTTAAGCACCAAAAGAAATCTGGAGTACCTATTATGTAATGTGCTAGCTTGCAACGAAGTGATAAAAACTGTGTATGCATATTCAACATTTACTTAATAGAGTATTTATTTAAGAAATTATTTATCTCAGATATATACATGTAATTGCATTATTAATCAATGAAATGGTTATTGGAGAGATCATCCACCGGCAGAGGCGCTACGGGCAAATCTAAAGATAGTGTCTTTCCATGCAAACATTTCAATGGTAATCAAGAAGTTTACTGGTTGTTGTTAGGACGAGGGTATTCACATAGCATTGTTTTTATAAGGATCTATCTTTCAACTGGAATAAGGTTTCAAAGTACAATAGATTGACTATTTCATTAAGAAAATAAAAATATAAAATATAAAATAATAATAGGGCACACTATGTTAGCTTGTATACTTACAGAAAGAGTGCATATTGAACTGGGAGATAGGTGGACTGACATATCTAAATAAAATTACTATATTCGGCCATTGCTATCTTAGACTTCATCATATTTAACTCATCAGATAATCCTTTGTTATATGTAGTGCGATATAAAATCTCCCCAGAGAATTCGACAAGAACAGGAGCTCTTCTACCATTCTTTAAACATATATCAACACCATCCCATTATACGTTTCCACTCAGGTATACTAATGTTTCAATCCTATTATCACAATGTAAGTTAATATACATATCGGCATAGAGTTCAATGAGTTCAACAGCTTCAACTTCGTTACATTTCTATGAATAAAACAAGATATTGGCAGAGTAAACCTACCGTTTATTTCAAGAAATTGAGAAAAAAAGATAATTATTGAGAAAAAATGAAAAAATTATTTAGAAAAACAGCGATAAAAAAAAATAACAACAATTGAAGGTATGAACAGACATTATACCATATTTCAATGAGTAACAAAGAGTCATAATAGACGCAGATATTACCAAATAGAGTTAATGGAGTATCAGAATAGACATAGTTATTATGAGGCTGAGGAGCAAGCCAGGATACAGACATTTAAAGTGGTTATCAGATACAAATTTGGCATATGCTAACTCAACCAGAACATATTGCCATATCCACCCTTCGCCAAAGTATTAACTCACCCAGAACATGCTACCAAATCTACCCTTAGTCAAGGCGCTAATTCGTTCAGTACATACTGCAGAACCCAGTCTTTGCCAAAATGCAAAATAGTCTTTTTTTTTTAATCGTAGTAAATAAGGTTTTTATGATTACAGATTGTAGTGCAGGGAGTGTTGTGTGACTAAAAACTATCTTCTCAGCATAATTGCCGGAAAATCCTCAAACTAACGAAGTTGTTGCTGACTTTTTATATCCGATTTTTCATTTCAAGAGTGTATAAGACTAAAAATTTTCGATTAAAACTGTATGAGTGGATAATCAAGCTAATTCAACACACTTTAGGAGTATTATTGTGATGCATGGATTGCTATGCTATATGCGACGAGTTGCTTCGCTTATTTTTCTTCTCTATAGTGCTCTTGTGTATTGTTTTCACGATTTATGTGTCTCGCTCGTTTACACTATTTTGAGCAATTTATAGATGTCAATTCAAATGATTTAAATATAAAGTTAATTTTAAGTCATTTATAATAATCACAACGATTATATCTTACCAATTCTTATACGTGTCGAAGTATTACGCGATGACCCCTTTAGCATTTTTTCATACCTTTGATGGTTTTCTCATTAATTTTTACACTTTTTCTCAATAGTTTGAAGTTTTTTCTCATTTTCTTGAGAAACATAGTACATGAGAAAAACCATTAAGTGTAAGAAAGAAACTCAGAGTCGATCAACTTATACACACTGTTGAGCGATGTGCATAATATCATTCTTAGCAGTAGAACCAATATATTCTCTGTTCGTATCAGCATCCAGATCGTTGAAAGTAGAACTAAGTTCTGATTTCTTGTCAAATAATTTATAGCAACCAATACTTGAACCACTACAGATCTGGATGTGAAAAATACAGCATTAGTTTTCTATATTCTCTGTTCGCAAAACAGCAAAGAATATCTACTTTCTTAGAGACTTTAAATTCCAGTGTGCATATCACTATTAACATCCTTGATGGCTTTGAAAACTCTTTTCTATTTTTCTGGTTATAATATCAGTATTAAAATGAGGTAATATACCTTCGCGGTTCTATTAAAACGAAATGAGCTATAGTCAAATAGAAATTCGATTGCTTTGTATATCGTAAAGAGCCCTAGTGCTTTAAGACATATATTTACACCATTAAGACTACAACTTTTGGCAAATTCAGCAAGAACAGTGTAATATAAAATATTTGTCGTGTTTTGATTATTTTTAGACTTTTCCACCAGGTTAAAATAACCGTAGGGTGGGGATAAATCATCTATCTCCTTCAACCAATTAGCAACCTCAGTAGACAATTTCACTTTCATCATAAGAATCAAGTATGAATCCTTTTGGTGTAGCCAATCAGATTTGATATTTACATGGGGAAATTGTACTGATGAACTTTTTAGAATATATCAGATATATTAATTTTTAGACGTAAACAAGTATACAACAACAAAATTCATTTTATAAATAAATAAAAAGTAAAGACACTACTTGCAAGAGATAATAACTATGTAATGAAAAAGAAAGAAAATATTCTAGGGTTATCTTTTGCTGCTGATCTACGGAATTAAATAAAAATGAGTTGATCAGTCTCACCAATGTAATATCCATGATAGTAATATATATAAATGACCACCATTTTATCTTTATCTTTCATCAAATGGCACCTAGTATTGCGTAGTGCCTTTGGAGTTAACAAAGGTACTTTTACGAGCAGAGCAGTACGTTTATTTTGTTTTTAAATAATATAGGAAAAATAAAGTAAAGGAAAGAAGGAAAGAAGGAAAGAAGAAAGAAAGAAAATAGAGCATGTACATAATAATCAATTGAAACAATTTGTCTTTTAAATATATTGATTTAATGGTTTCCATCTATAAAGTGAGCCAATTGAACATTGACAGCAAATATTGAGCCTGTTTGGTTTTTCTAAAACAGGTTTTTAGTAACATCCTATCAAGAAAAAGAAAGAAAAAAAGAGGTATCATAATGTAAGTATATAATACAACTCCATTAAAGGACCCAATTGTAAAGACGTATTTTACGAAGTCACAAAACTGCGTATTTAACAATATGTCTTTCTATTACAGCAGAGGCATACTAGACAGTTAAATAATATATGGTCATTGTAAGAGGAGAAGCAAGTACTCATCTACCAATCATCCTTATATCAAGAGTCACGTAGATTATATTTAGTGTTTGCACTGATAGCATGATTGAGTTATGTATATACATGCATATAAATTTATTAAAATAACTAATAGCATTTCAGTATAAACGGATCATATTATCAATACTAGAGTATATGGAATTCATATCAAGTTTAATTGAATGGCTGGCCATAATATTCTAAACTTTAGCTGTCTACAATATTTCTAGTATATTTGATTTCTTGTATAAATTCTGACATGATTCACTTTAATGTAATTGAATTAAAGTGTATGATTTTCGATAGTGATTTGTTAAGAAGAAACACAGAATCCAAAAATACAAAACAAATATTGGAGAGAAAATAGGAAAGTGTAGCTGATTAGCAAAGTTTATATACAATAGTTAATGTAGTCGTATCTAGCAGTTATGACTTCAAAATACATATGCATATATAGAAAATATAGGTATTTAATATTCCATAGTTTTAGACAAAGTTAGGTTTAAAGACATCAGCCTCATCCTAATTCACATTTAACTCAAAGAGAAACTGAGAAATTGTTATTTGAACTATAAGTGTTTTCTATGACCTTAACAATGTACTATAAAGGAAATATACCTACGTCTGAAGCATATATTATTTTTAGGTATCTTGTTCTGTACAAGCTTTCACGTTACACTTTGGATTTCCTGAAATTCTATTATTTCTAAAACATATAGGTATCAGTGATAATGAAATCATGCAGAAGCTTTACGTGAGAGAAAAAGCAAATATAAGCATTGAATAATATATACCAAATGACAGGTGGTACTTGTGCGCCATAAAGATACATTGTGATTATCCTTAGCAAAATGCTTAGCGGAATTACATTGAAATAAAACTAAACTCAAACAGGAATATCCGCAGTAGATCAGTTTTGGAGTATTTAAATACTCTGTATTTCTAATTGTGGTTGTTATTTGTCAAATTAGTTATACAGATGAAATATTTAGGTATTCTTTTCTTTGTTTATTTCATTTCAAAACTCCTCCAAGAAAGTAAAACTAATGAATTGAATATAGTGCCACCAATCCTATTAGCAACACTTGTTTATGGACAAAATATCACTTACAGTGTTATTGCTTCTCCGTCCAGTGCTAGTCAATTTGTCGCTGTAGTTGTTGATAACACCTCTTTTCCTTTAACCTCAACTGGTGATATACTTTATACTGGTGAGGCGCCGATCGCTAAAGAAGGATATAACTATGCATTCTTTGAAAATAGCAAAATAAACATTTCAGAGTCTTTCTCACGAAGTCCTGTGACGAAAAACACCTTTAATGAATTCTTCAATCGCCCAGTTAACACATTTGAGATTGTTAATTTACCCCAAGTTCTGCCGCAGCTACCAAACATCAATCGAGTTGAATCAAAACTTCATAATATAAGCCAAATACCTACCATTCATATTCGGGGAAATCAATCAGAAATCGACTATTTGCACAATAATCAACTCTTCGATATTGAAGTTAGTCTCAATATGACATATATCGGGTATTGACCCTTTCTCTTTTTTTTTTAAAAAAAAAAATGCTTTAAATTTCTAACTGTAAACACGTTTCAAAAATTTAATGACCGCTGTTTCGAATAGACTGGATACAGTACAAACATTTGAGGATGTAAAAGTATCATTATCTGGGCGTAGTTCACGTTATGTACCAAAGCTCTCTTATGGTATAAAAACGAAGAAAAAGAAGAACGACTCTCTTTATGAGTACAAAAACCTTAAGCTTAGGGCATTGCTTATGGATCCAACTTATGTGCGTGAAGAAATTAGTTATGCCAGTCTTCGATCTGCAGGTGTTGTTGCAAGTGGCTTTTCATATGCTCGGTAATAACTTTATTTTTAACTACGTACCTTTATTTATACTCTTTTAAATATATATAGTTTGTTTATAAACACGAGACCTGTTGGCTTATATGGCATGATTGAGACTTTTCAAGATCCTTGGCTTGCTAACCAATTTGCTAATGGCAATAAGGATTATAAATCAGACAACCTCTATCAAGGAGTGACAGCTGGTATGAACCAGACCGAATTCTCCATTTCTGATTTAAGTTATAATGGCGAAAATGTCACAAAATATGCACTTGGTCAATATAAGATGAAAGCAGGTCCCGGCAAAGATAGCAATGAAGGTTACACTGATCTGATGCAATTCACAAAATTCATCAGCGAATCTAGTTCAAATACTACTGTGGATGAATGGGAAAAGCACCTGGACACACAAGGGTTCCTTCGTTGGTAGGTGAAAATTCCCTAAACAAAAAAAA
>VCJD01005419.1:12404-28399 GCA_024140245.1 Backusella tuberculispora | reverse complement strand
TATGCCATTTTCACTATAAAAAAAAAAAAAAAGGAAATAGACATTTCGTAACTTAGTTCATGTTCATTTCATTTTTCTCGATCAATTTCAGCAATAATAATAAAACAAAAAATGCAATCTCCAGAATCTACAAATAAAAAAACTCTTTTGTCTGACGATGATTATACCATTTTAAGCCAAGTTCATTACAATCTTTCAAAACTCAATCTCGACAAGACATAGCTTTGTGACCTTGGAGATCGAGAGCTATTAGCTGATTTCACTGGGGTCACATTATATGCTACAAAGAGGGCCATTTGTATTGAAAATGATCTTTCTTTGGTTGAACAAATGAAACCCCTTGGTAGACCAAAGGAACTTCTCGAACCGGAATATAGCTCATCCGTTGAACACGTTGCTCACAAAAACAATAGAGAAGGTGCACTAAACACTGTTGTCAAGTCCAAATTAAACAACACAAAACAACATTAATCATATAACGCACGAAAGATGTAATGGGAATTCTGGTAGAATCTATAATAAATGGAAACCTTTTTAAAATTGTTTTCCCAGAAGTATCAACAACCTTTATTAAACTGGGCGACCTTTTTGAGCAGCTGGACTCTAAAAGCAAGCAAAATGGACTAAAGAAGGAGAAAAAAACCATTTCACAAAAGCTTCTCAATACAGGTTATTCAAGCTACTAGTACAGGGTGAGGATGCTAACGAAAACGCTCTTAAGGAATTACTAAAAGGCTGATCTATAAAGCTGAGGAAGAAGGTAAGCACTCACTATTGTAATTTTTTTAAAAACTTTTTTTTGTTAAGTATTCTTTGGTTTCCCAGATTTGGAAGATCCCATTCTAGTGGATGAAATAGAGGATGGTATTCAAGAGTCAATAATTCAACAGGAGAGAAATAATCAGGAAGCGGGTGATGATGAGGATAATGATGAGAATGAAGAAGGATCCGAGCCAAGTATAAGCACCATATAGTGTTCAATATTATCATTTAAGTGGCCAGTAGCTTAAATTTATAGTAGAAGAAAAAAAATCTCCCTGCAAGTACTATATGTGCTTTGACTTCTGTTGCCGTTATGCTTATGAAAAGCAGATTAATAAATCGACCCGATATTTGAAAATCATAAGGTAATTAAGATGCATATATTTGACGTTGAATTAGATGATAACTTGTTTTCTCTCACTTAATATCCAAGCCTCCAAAAAACTGATGCATGCTTTGTACGAAAAAATGGCAGATGAAATGACTGGTTTACTTAATCGGGATTAGGTAGAGTACAGTGGTCCCCCGCTAATTTCACAAGTGGATGTGTAAAAAAAAAAACAGTGAAAATAGTGAGGTGTGATCGTTAAACTGGGGACCAACAGCTATTGTTATCAACACTGCGGAACCGTATTCTTGTGATACACTACTCGATGCACATCACAAGTGGAGGCTATTTGGTTCTGCGACATCATTTCCTTCGACATCTAATTAATACGAGTTTCTTTTAATATGCCAACTGCCAGCCCCTGATGGTTTCAAATTGACTATCGACTCGCGTACTTTCAACTTCCTTGTCACCTCTAGCCTTCGTTTCGACATCATATCTGTTAACCTCGAGTCATCCATCACTCACTTTACGTCATCATTATTTTATTTATCAAGAAATAATAAAAAGACAATGGGATTATCAGACTCGACAAAATTGATTTGACCTTTATTTACAGTTGTGGACTCTATTTACATTTATAAGTAATTGGTAATTATCTTGTTATCAGCTGAATCCATTGGTTGAATAATATCTTATGGTCTAGTCTTTGATGTTATTCAAGCGTATAATCTTGTTCGTTAGTGTTTGTGACAGATATTGAATTTATAGATAAGTGGATCGAGGTGCAACTGATTTGCCTATTATAATTACGAGTCTGTCAGAGTATGTTTACAACAATAATCAAAAATCAGGTTATTTTTTGATGTTATCTCTATCGCAGCTTGCAAATCCAACCTATCAAATCCAACACTTTCCCGTTTACAGCTGATGCCTTCCATGTAATTTCTCAAGCAGGTAAGAAGCAAATTCGACCATTTGTCGACCTACACCATGTACCGGTCGTATTCAATGATTAATTCGCAGCTGGAGCTACAACCGTTGACAATTTGGACGCTGTAAGATCAAGATCCAAGTCGGGCATCCATCTCGCAAAAAAAAGTTGGGTCTTTGCTTTTTAGGGAAATTGCAACACAAGTTATCAAGGATGGGAAAATTGCTGTATTGAAATTGAAGACATTGCTGAAACTGATCACTAAGACGAAAAAGTATTCTGCAGCTGACACCATATTGAATAAAATTCGTGAACCATTCAAAGATCAAGACCAAATTACCATCATTAACAACACATCACTTAACAGTCAACTGACAGATCATCTCCAATTGCCCAAAGGGACGCGAATTAACGTAAATATAAATTTGTATCAATAAAAATCTGTTATTTTCACCAGCCAGTTGACAGACTTGGCAGACAGAATCAGTAACAAGCGAGAAAATGATAGAAAGATCGAACTTATGAACAAAGTATTATACAATTAGCTATTGCCGGTATTAGTGTACAATCTTTATCACTGATTTTTCCTGCAACACAACCAAAAAGAACCAATTTATTTCAAAAAGCTGACCAATTATTAAGTTTCATAAATTGTGGTGGATATGCATATACACCCTTTAAAAATTAATAAAACTATGAATAATAATGATATAAATGCCTATTTTACATCATTTTAAAGCTTTTATTATCTTTTTTCATTTCTTAATTTTTATTTTTAAAAACCTATTTATTTTATATATTTACTGGAGTTTAATTAACTATGAATAAAAATCAATTTAGAGCACTTTTTTTGCATGAATTCAAAGTTCATGGTAATACAACAAAAGCTATCAGAAACATTAATAATACATGGGGAAAAGTTACAGTACGTGAAAGAACGATTCAGAGATGGCTTAAGAAATTCAGAGACCATGATCTCTCCCTTGATGATAAAAGCCGTAGTGGACGCCCACTTCTGCTAAACAATGACGAGTTGAGAGAAGATGTGGAGTCTGACACTCACCAAACTACGCGGGAGCTAGGAAGAAGACTAAATGTTGGATATGCAACTGCTCATAGGGGCTTCAAGATAATTGGGAAAGTGAAAAAGATGGAAAGATTGGTACCCCATAATTCATCAGAAAAATAAAAAAAACCCGTTGGCTTAATATTTGCAAATCATTGTTAGCTCGTAATAGTGACTTGGGATGAAAAATGATTTTTATATGATAATATAAAAAGGAAATTACAAAGGCTTGATGCTGATCAGAAGCCAGATCTTCATCCGAAGAAAGCTTTGCTTATTATCTGGTGATCAATGAAAGGTGTGATTCATTTTGACCTTTTAAATGAGAGTGAAACCATCGATTCTGTTAAGTATTGCAAGGAGACAAATAAAATGCATAGAAAATTGATAAAAATGGATGCAGTATTGGTTAATAGAAAGGAGTGTTATACTTCTTCATGATAACGCTAAACCACACACCGCAGTCAATACTAAATTGCACTTGCGCAAAAAGAACTATAAAATTCTACCTCACCCGCCCTACTTCTCAGACCTTTCTCCTACCAACTACCGCTTTTTCAAGCATTTAGATAGTTTTGTTAACAACAAAACATAAAATAGCAAAAAACAGGTCAAAAAGGCTATAAGTTCGTTTATTATCTCTAGAGGACGAAGATAGTATAAAAAAAAACTATTGACGCGTTGGAAAAAATGTGTACACTCCGATAGTTTTTATTTTCAATGAGTTATATAAATCTGAAATATGTAAAAAAACCGCCACAATTTATGAGACGACCAATTTTTTCGTCAAAGTGACCAATTGAGAGTGGAAACACTGTATCTCAATACTATCTATCTTTTCTTTCTTTCTTTTTGTTTATTTATACTTTTTATTTCATGTGTTCAACAACAATCTTACCCAAAACAACACCAGTCAATCAATATAGCAAACAAACAAGCCAATGAAAACAAAAACAAAAGGAAGAAAAAACAAAAGCTAAAGAAAAACAAACATCTTTTATTTCAATACTCTCAAAATATCCGATCACCACAAAGCAACAAGCACACGATTGACAACAATAGCATTTAACACGTCGAATTAAATCAAATCAATCACATTTTTTATTTTACTTTATTTTATTTTATTATTAAAGATATAATAATCTATTATATAATATATAAATATATACATTTATTGTCCAGTAGGTAACTATATTATCCATTTTAGAAGAGAGAAAAAAAAGTGTGTGAGTTACGTGTATATCGCATTTATGTGTCCTTTTTTTTTCTCCTTTTTCGATAATTCAATTTACGTTTTGACTAAGTTCGGCGAACTTGGTACCAACACGTTCAGCGTGTTTAAAGAACTTGTCTGCACAGTTGTTAACGCAGGTGTTCTAAGTATATTAAAAGCGTTAACATATATGCATATACTTTCTTCTGTACCGCCGCCACACATATATAATTCACATCTACATGTATATATCTTTTTCCTCTCCTCTCCTTTTTCTTTTCCTCTTCTTTTTCCTCATAAATCCTTTTTGAAATCTGTTTGTTACCTCGGCTCCGTTCAAAGACTTTGAAGAAAAGTCTGTAATACAGTCATCAAAACAACGTTGAACCAAGCTGCTGTAAAGTCTCATAAAATCTCTCATCTAAAAAAATACACAATTGATTGATTGACGAGATTAGATATATGCATTTTCCTTTAAAATAAATATAAATTGGACAATATATAAACCTGCTTATGTTCAATCATGGAGGCAATTTGTGCCTGTTCAGCTTGATTAAAACGAGAAAAATCCATAGTGTATTATATTAAATATATGCGTGTCAAAGAAACAAGAAAAAATATGAAGATAGAAAGTGAGAGAGAGGCACCCTTGACGAGTAGCGAAAAACAAAAGTCACAACATTAACAGTCCGATTTCGATGCTTCTTTTTAATGTTGCCTGTGTGTGATACACTTAGTTCAAAAAATATTGGCATCGCTGAAGACAAATTGTCGCTGTTTATAATACAAAATATACAGGAAAACGACAAACTAATCCTCGAGCAGTGTCAGTATTTTCCAGAAAAAATGTATGACGTTGATGGACATGTTTATTGTAGAATACAGTCCAGCTAGTGAATATTGTCGATTACAAAAAAAAGTAATTGGTGGTCACAAAAAAATGATATTGTCAATTTGGTGCTGGTACCTTTTCTTTTGATAGTCTTTTTTTAGAGTACCTCTTCTTTCAAATATATTTTTTATACAACATAACCAAGTTGAATATTACAATCAAGAAAATAAAAAACCGATTACCTTTGTTTTACAAAATAACTTTTAACAATAAAACTTATCTTATGCACGCCAAAGTCTATTTGACAACGCCAGCCAGCACTCATTTCTTGATAAGAACTAAAATCGAACACAACAACTCTACATTCCCTACTCATATTGATAATATGAAATGGTAAGATAAAAATATTGATAGAAAATCAAAGAAAATTTAGTTAGGTGTTTATATGAAGAAACTAGAGGACCAGGTTTTATCGCTTTTATTTTATCATTCTTATTTGCTACAAAAAAGCCGATAAGTGACTTTTTTTTAAAAAAAAGATCTGCAAAAAAAAAGTTGTAAAGTAGCTCAGACATGTGATTTCTAGACAAAAAAAAAGTACTGGAAAAAAGTACTGCACCTGATTCCACTAAAAGATTGTCGCTTGTTTGAAATGTATTTTTTCTGATTATACGTTCTAGGTGTTGTTCTGTATACTCATCTAATTTCTATGGCCTACCTGGACTAGCTCTTTGCAATGTAATGCCACGCTAAGCAGCTCTGTGTTCAGTTAGCTCTGCAGTACCACGCTTCATGTTGATCACGTTCGCAATGTCATATTGACTAAATTCGAGTTGTGGTAAGTAGAAGATAGCTCCCTGTTTCACTTCCTTTTATGTCTTCTGGTGATCCAACAGGATCGTTTAAACCTTCGACGCTGATTTGTACGATTTTACTCCTTGTTATATTATGAAAAGAAGCTTTTATTGAAAAAGGAAATAGCATTTTTTTTGGTCTTTTCGGAATGGATATATCAATACTGATTCCGACTGTAGTGAGAATAAAGTTTCCACCAACTATGCGCTGGTCACCTGAATGTGTCCTTACCAGCATCCCTTAAAAATTGTGCCAATAATTATCAACTTTTTGTGCCAATAATTTCGAAAAGTTGTGCCATTTTCTCCCAACTTGGTGACAAAGTAGGGAACAAACAAACTGGGGCTAGTCACCCTAAAGATCTGGCGGCCATGTCAAACAAACTTTTAGGTGTGCCGAAACAAGATGTTTTCTTAAAGTTTGCATCATTATACAATGATTTTTTCCTGGCCCTTGTAAGTTGACCAATGGTTATATTTTGATTAATTTAATTTGACATTGCTATAATAGACTGATTATGTTGAAAAATGTCACAAACTCTTATTGAAGAGTTCACTGCGTGTTTTTAATACCAATGATACCAGCTTGACATTTTGTTACGGATTTTTTATGATTTTGTAAGTAGCAATTTACTATTTCTGATCTTTTTTTAATTAATTTTTTTTGCAGTGTCACGCAGGTATTTATCATCGATCGTGAAATTTCCAAGTCTGAGTCAAGATATAACTTTAGGGTTATCTGGAGATTTCTGGATACAATGACAATGATGGTTCCTAGCTGCGAGTTTATCCCTGGAGAAACTCGTCTTCATGCTATCACACAGGAATTAAAACGCCATGATATCTCGACCCTTAGCTACTATAACGCTGACGGAATTATTATTAACAAATAATGTGATATCGAGCTAGTACTAATAGAGACATCAGGACCATTTGGTCTCAATGACATCACTCAAGAAACCACGGACCACGTCAAAGCAGCATATGACTTTTTAGTCATACTGCATACTGTAGCTTATAAGTACGCCTACGCTGGTGTTAACATCTTTAAGCAATTAAAAATATGTTTCGTTCATGTGGCAAACAGCAGAATTCGACTTTGGATGTTTAGTTTGGACAGTAAAGAATTATATATTTTAAATCGAACAAGTAGCATACTACCCACAAATCATTTAAATTCCAAAGATGACTTGATGAATATAACAAATACAATGTTGGAGCTTAAGGCTAGTCTATTGATCCAAAAATATGTAGACCTACTTATTAAAATAATCCCCTCGTATTAAAATAGAGAACTGTTGAAGAAGCCTGTGAGATTTTTTTTTAAAAAAAAAAAGATTCTCATGAAAAAAACGAGCAAATCGTACAAGAAGCCAACCCAGGCTGTCATATTGAACGATTGGATACTTTTCCAATTGATATTACTGAAGTGATACTATCATCCCAAGTGCCAGAAACTGAGGATATTTATGTTTTCAGCCCACCCATTCAACCAGATTCACCAAATGATAATTAAAAATTAAACGAAGTATTTATTTACGTGTTTTTAAACTTAGTATTACTATCAAGTATAATTACATAGGTTGAATATTATCTTGATGACTTGATCTGTTGTATTACATATTTTAAGCTTTTCCATGACGTTAAATGTGTGCGAAAGTGATGCTTTATGTTTAAGTGAGATGGAATGTTATAATGTCACTATCATAAACTAAAGTCATTATTATTGCTGAATACTGTTATACTATATCCAAACCATGTATATTGCTATCACCCATCTTATAATTTGTTTTAATAGTATCTGATCCAATTTTATTTATCTTATGGCATATATTATCGTATTTCATTAATATCTTATTCATTTAACTGCATTATTCATATGCTTCTATTAACGAAACATATAATCATAATTTGACTATTGAATTTTATTTTTGACTGTTATCATTGTAGCTTACGTACGTAAAGTAATAGGTATTTATATGTGTTTATGGTGACCTTAATAAGACTGGCAAGCAAGACGGATAAATTCTTCTAGAAAAAGTTCATTCTGAAAAGTATAAAAAGGGCAGATTATTACCAGTACAACTGAAAAAGAAAAAAGAAAAACTTATTTTTTGGATCTTTGATCTTTACTTAACTTTAATAAACTCTACCAAGTTTTCACAGATTTTCTTGTCTTATTTTCTTGTTATATTTTCTTTATTTATCTTACTCCTAACAAACAGCATTAACCGACAAATTAAAACTTGCCTTTCGATAATTATATTGTTAAAATTTATTTTTTATTTATAAAATCCTTGTTGAGCACAAGATATATATATATATATATCATATTGCCCGGATTAGGTTAAGATACAAGTTAAGGAACTAAAGATTCCTTAAGGGATCAAGTGTAAAAAAGTATAATGAGGAAAAAAAAATAAGAAAAATAGAACAGGATAAAGGAAAAGAAGAAGAAAAAGGGAGAATACAAGAAATTATTGTTCAGATAACCAGTCAACTAATTTTTGACCATAAGTAAAGTGGTCGTTAGGGTAAGATTTGTGTTGGTGTAGATAATCTAATTCAACTAAAATCTGACAGATAATGGGCCAGTGAATTTTCCAATTTAGGATGCTTGTTCTCGAGCAAGGCCGTCTTTGTGGTAGCCTATTGAGTAGAAAGGAACAATTTCATTTTTTCTGTGACTGACAATTACCTTTTTTGTAACTGACAATCCACCAGCTGGACTGTATCTGAATAATAAATAAGAATTGATCAACGATAGTTGATAATTGATAAAACTCCCTGCTTATAATCGTGTCTATATATGTACATATCTACATATATAGTGATAGCGCTATACAAAAAAATTATCTAAAGTGGGACTTATCCCTTCTTCTTCTTCTTCTTCTTCTTCTTCTTCTTCTGTTCTCCTGATTGACATTAAACACTATAACATATCCTATAAAAAAGTCTGTGTATGTATATATATAAATATATATGTATATGTTTATCTGTTTATATACATCTGCTTGTATAAAAAGAAGCACATCTCCGCTTTTTTTTTTGCCCCATTTCTTTTTTCTAGTTTTGTTATCAAACCACCGTAGTTCCACGGGCTGAGGTAGTATATCAATTTTAATTCCCATTTTAATATCTGTTACTTAAAATAAGAACATAGAATAAAATAAACGTGTTTTTTACAATAATTTTATGCAATTTAAAAGTCAGTGCGAAAGGAAAAAAACCTACTAAGAATGCATTAAAGACTATATTTCTAATTACAGAAAACACAATAAAGAAATAGAAAGAATAAACAAACAAGACAAATATCAAACTGCACTTTGTTATGTTTGTTTAATTTATCCAACAGTCTTCTGAACAATTTTTATTTTTTATTTATTTGGATGAAACTTGAAACATGAAAAAATAGGATTTGTTGTGGGTTGTACCAAAATGTCAATCTCAAAATATAAATTCATAAAGAAAACAGTATATTTTTTTAAAGTTTGGTAGGAGAACTAGAATTCATAATCAAGGAGGAGGAACGGTTATCCTTTTCTTCTTCTTCTTTTTTAATTTTTTTTTATACTTGCTATTAATTAGTATTTTTAGATCCAAAGACATTAAAAGATAAAGTAGCAGAATGTCAATCCGGAATCATAATTTTATTTTTTTTCTTGTTGTGATCGATCAATTATGGCCGCGGGAGAAGATAGATAAAAGTGAATCCGCGGAATCATTTTTTTTTTTCATTTTACTTGTTATTTTATTTATTTATTTATTTATTTTGTTGAGCTATTTTGGGATCAATATTTATTTTTATCTTTTTTTTTCTTAAAAGATAAAACCTATAAAAAGGTGTGTTTTCTTTTGTATTCTTCTTCTACTTTTAATTCATAAATATAATAAAAAAACAGCAGCAGAAATATGTGTGGTATCTTTGGGTAAGGATTCGTTTATTAGTAATCTGATTCAGGCCTAATAATCAATAACCAACTTTTTTTTTCTTTTATAGTTATTGTAACTTTCTTTGCGAAAAGTCTCGTCGCGAAATCTGTGACAACCTTTTGAACGGACTTTCCCGTTTGGAATACAGAGGTTATGACTCTGCTGGTAAGTTTATACCATTAAAAATGTTGAAAAAGTATATATTTATATAGAACAATAAAAACTCATTCGTCTTTCTTCTGATATATAGGTTTCTCTGTTGATGGTGATAATGAAGATATTGCCATTATTAAGCAGGTTGGTAAGGTTGCCGCTTTGAGAAAGCTCGTTGATGAGCAACCTCTTGATTTTGAACGCCCTTTTGTCAGCCACTGTGGTATGGCTCATACCCGTTGGGCTACCCATGGTCAGCCCTCTCAGATCAACTCCCATCCTCAGAGATCTGATACCACCAACGAATTCACTCTTGTCCATAACGGTATCATCACAAACTACAAGGAACTCAAGACCTTGCTCGAGAAGAAGGGTTTCGTTTTTGAGAGTGATACCGATACCGAATGTGTTTCCAAGTTGACCAAATATATCTTTGATTCTAACAATGGTGATATTAGCTTCACTGATCTTGTAAAGGCCGTTGTTGTTGAATTGGAAGGTTCTTATGCTTTCATCTTCAAGAGCAGCCATTTCCCCAACGAAATCGTTGCTATTCGTCGTGGTTCTCCTCTTTTGGTCGGTGTTAAGACTGCCAAGAAGCTTAAGGTTGATTTTGTTGATGTTGAATATGGCGGAAACCCTGCTGAAAATAACCCTAGCTGTAAGTATTGATGGTTATACCATTTCTTTTTTCTTTATCTTTATTTCTTTTTTACGGAAAAAAAGGGGATGACGTTACGATACAAAGGAGGTCGAGGGGGCAGAAAAGTAGGGGGAGACGGACAAAAAAAAAGCCAAACACAAACAAACATACATATAAAACATAAACAAAGAAAAAAAAAAAAAGACTAAAGCAGTGGAATTGGGAATGAATAAATGGTCTAAATTAAAGGTTCTATTTTACTAACTTAATTTATTTCATCATGATAATATAGTTGCTCCTGTTGAAGGTCAAGACATGTCTCGTCCTGCTTTGAACCGCTCCCAATCCAGAGCTTTCTTGAGTGAGGATGGTTTGCCTCAACCCATTGAATACTTCTTGGCCTCTGATGCTTCCGCTATCGTTGAACATACCAAGCGCGTCTTGTACTTAGAAGATGATGATATTGCTCACATTGCTGATGGAGGTAATTATAATTAGTTTCTTTTTTATCACCACTACATAAAAGTGGTGGTGTTTCTGTTGTTAAAGGGAGTTTCTTTTTTTTTTTATTAACTCAGCTTCTTTTTCAATAATTTAGAACTCCACATTCATCGTGTCCGTCGTTCCAAGGAAGACACCTCTCCTGCCACACGTTCCATCCAGACTTTGGAAATTGAACTTGCGGAAATAATGAAGGGATCCTTTGATCACTTTATGCAAAAGGAGATCTATGAACAACCCGAATCTGTTATCAACACCATGCGTGGTCGTGTCAATTTCGAGAACCATCAGGTTACCTTGGGTGGTCTCCGTGGCTTTACCCATATCATTCGTCGTGCCCGTCGTATCATTTTCATTGCATGCGGTACCTCTTACCATTCCTGTTTAGCCACACGTGCCATCTTTGAGGAATTGAACGAGATTGGCACCCAAGCCGAATTGGCCTCTGATTTCTTGGATAAGGGCAGTCCCATCTTCCGTGATGATGTCTGTATCTTTGTTTCCCAATCTGGCGAGACCGCTGATACCATTCTTGCCATGCGTTACTGTTTGGAACGTGGTGCTCTCTGTGTCGGTGTTACCAACACTGTCGGATCTTCCATCTCCCGTGAAACCCACTGTGGTGTTCATATCAACGCTGGTCCTGAAATCGGTGTTGCTTCCACAAAGGCCTACACTTCTCAATACATTGCCCTTGTCATGATGGCCCTTCAACTCTCTCAGGATACCACCTCAAAGACCGAGAGACGCAAGGAAATTATTGATGGTCTTTACCGTTTACCTGGTCACATCAAGGAAGTCCTTGCAAATGACGATAAGCTCCAGAAGCTTGCTGTTGACACTTTGGGTCACGAAAAGAGCTTGTTGATCTTGGGTCGTGGTTACCAAAACGCCACTTGTCTGGAAGGTGCCTTGAAAATCAAGGAAATTTCTTACATACACAGTGAAGGTATTTTTGCTGGTGAACTCAAACACGGTCCCTTGGCCCTCATTGATGAACACATGCCTATTTTGTTGATCATGACTCAAGACAGCCTTTACCCCAAGGTCCAATCTGCTCTTCAACAGGTCACTGCCCGTAAGGGTAACCCTATCATCATCTGTAACACCGGTGATGAGAACTTGACAAAGACTTACAAGACCATCGAAGTACCTAAGACCAGTGACTGTTTGCAGGGTTTAGTTAACATCATTCCTCTTCAATTGCTTTCTTACCATCTTGCTATCATGAAGGGTGTTGATGTTGATTTCCCCAGAAACTTGGCCAAGTCTGTCACCGTCGAGTAAAAAAAAAAACTCTTATTTTTCATTCATCAATATCCCCCCTCTTTTTCTTTCTCACTCTCTTTCCATAACATTTTAATCATTTCGTCTCATTTCTCTCATTTTTTTTTCCTTTTTACTAGATAACTTTCCCTCTATTTTTTGTTATATACCGTTGTTATGCAAAAAAAAACACCCACAAGAAATATAAGGATGATGTTAAAAAAAATCATAAAAAAACACATCAAATCATTTTTATCTATTCCTTATTATTTGTAA
Source organism: Backusella tuberculispora (assembly GCA_024140245.1). Taxonomy (NCBI): domain Eukaryota; kingdom Fungi; phylum Mucoromycota; class Mucoromycetes; order Mucorales; family Backusellaceae; genus Backusella; species Backusella tuberculispora. The sequence continues at coordinate 15,638 of VCJD01005419.1, read as the reverse complement.
TAAAATGAAAACTATACATTTGTTTTTTAAAAAAAATATACATAATTTTCTTTTCTTTTAAAGTTTGTGCCTCTATGATGAAAGGTGTTTGAAAGTGAGATTTGAATGGTCTGCAACCACCTGACGTTCTATTCTGTCAATTGATCCAAGTACCCTTCTCATGCTCTTGCTATAGTTTGAGGCAGAACCGCCAGAGTTGCTATAAGAAAAACAAGTATGTTAGAATCTAGAAACACAAACATAGCATCGAAACTTACATATCAGAAGTAGTTTTACTGATATGTTTTGTAGCCTTGATGAATTCATGCATGCCCTGCAAAAGATCTTGCTCAGTTGGAAAACTGGAAACACTGTCTTTGTCAATAAATAGATACAGATAATTCAAGACACTTTCTCGGCACCAGTACTCTTCTGGTTGTTGTAGACGATTGCAGGAAATACCCTGGGATGCTTTGTCAATCGAGTCAAAGTCATTCTAAACAAACAGTAAGGCTCCAGAGTATAAATAAAAATGTCTGTTGAGCCGGCTTTGTAGTTACTGATAATGTACTGCGACGTTTTTTCCAGGAAACTGTTCCACTAAACTTGCTTTGTATCTCCCGCCAAGTTTAACATTTCAGATGCGATTTCTAAATGTAAGTAGTGTATATTAGCAATTGTGTATGATCAGTGTGTATAAATGGCTTACCACCGTTTAAGCTTTCTAAAGTCATTATGAGAGCTTTTATATTTACGGTAAGAAAATAAAAGATTGAAAATTAACCTCCCCTTAATCACGGAGGGTGTACGACAACTTTAGTATCTAACTTATTGAGGTCCATTTTTGTGCCTAGTGTTTTGTACTTTTTTTGTCTAGAAATCACATGTTTGAACTACTTGACAACTTTTTTTTCTGCAGATTTTTTTATTTTATTTATCAGTTTTTTTGTAATAAATAAGAATGATAAAATAAGAGCGATAAAGCCTGATCCTCCAGTTTTTTCATATGAACACTTAACTAAATGTTCTTTGATTTTTTTTGTTTTGATTCTCTATCAATATTTTTATCTTACCATTTCATATTATCAATATGAGCAAGGAACGTAGAGTTCTTCTGTTCGCTTTTAGTTTTTATCAAGAAATGAGTGCTGGCTGGCGTTGTCAAATAGACTTTGGCGTGCATAAGATAAGCTTTACCGTTAAAAGTCATTTTGTACGGAAAAAGGATTCAGTGGTAACTGTTTTTATTTTATTTTATTGATTGTAGCATTCAACTTGGTTATGTTGTATAATAAAGTTATAAAATATATATTTGAAAGAAAAGGTACTCTAAAAAAAAGATAATAAAAAGAAAAGTAATGCAAAAAATTCGACATTCTCTGATTGGGTTTTTTAAATACCCAGTCACAGGAACAAAGTAGACCCCAATGAATCAGACTCTAAAATCCACAGCCCTCTTCAATATAGTCAATCGTTTCATTTAGTCAATCGTTTCATTTAGTCAATCATTTTAACCATCCCCCCAGATCGACTACATAAAGATAGTATATTCATTTTGGATGAATGTAATGCAGTGTAAAATGTTAAGAATATATGATGCTTTTCGCATCGATAAGCTTGCTAAGAATAAAATAGCACAAGAAGGAATAACTGAAGCGCCTAAAACAGTTACAGAAAAAGATTTATTAAGTTATCCTCAATATTGTTACTATTTTCGAGCCTTGTTTAGGTAAAGAACACAATCTTTAAACAAAAGTCACGAAATATTTTATATACGCCAGTCTATGAGTTAAAAAAAGTTTGGAACGACAGTGATGGATCCGTATACCTTAAAGGTTGTGATAAAGGGAATCGAAAAAGAACCTTGATAAATTAAAAGGCAGCACGGAATTAGAAGACAAGCATATTTTCTTTTTGATCAAATTAATCGAAAAAAAAAATACAAATATAACTGTTATGGAGACGAAGGAGGATTTGTATTTTAAATTTTCAGACCTATCAATTGCAGCTTCAAGTGTAAACAAACATATAATTAAAAGAACCAAAACTGTATATCCTCACAAGAGATGTACCTAGAACGCTGAAAATACATTTTAATATTATAACGCAATGGAAGGCTACCGGTGTCGATTATATGGAAAACCGTGCTTTTATGGGTGAATCAGGATTTAATGTAGATCAGATATGAAAACGTACTTAACCTAGTGTAGGTGAGCATGCAATTATTACAATACCACCTCAAAAAAGAGTGAGCGTGAGTATCATTGGATGTATAGCCTCATGGGGAAACAATCAATTTTTGTAAAAGTTGAACCGCTTAAATCAAGCAATGTTATTTTGATTCAGAAAGAAACTCCTCAACCAGAAAAAAGAAAAGAAAAAGAAAAGCGAACAAAGAAGGTTCCAAGCCAAAGGTGAAAAAAAAGGTACAACAGTCTATCATGTTGTGAAATTTATTGAAGTAACTATGGTCATTTTAGATAAACAGAACAAGAAAAGAGTTTCATTGTGATGGATAATTTTAGGATTCACCACACTTATTTTGTTATAGAAACATTTAACAAACATAGCTATTAGTCTCTTTTCCTATTACCTTACTCACCAGTTTTTTTAAATCTTATTGAAGAGTGTTCGACGACAACTATGGCCTTTCAATACCAACAATTCTACTACAACCGTCAAATTACTCAACTCAAACCGACAATTATTTTTTTCCCAGCCTGACTGTAAAATGGCAAACTTTGGGTAAAGTGAAAACCGCCTTTTGAGAAAATAAAAGCCGCCCTTTCGTTTTTTAAACCCGCCTTCTGAATTTTTTATCAGCCGCCCTTTGGCGTTGGAACTGCTGTAAATCACTTATCACTTTCAATAAACCGTATTATCATTAGCATTATTTTAAGATAGAATAACATATCGCAACACCATCCTTTTTTTTTTGTTTGTTTGTTTCATTGACAAAAAATAAATAAAAAAAAACAGCAATAAAAATAAACAATATGCAAACATATTGCAATCAATGCGCCTAAGGTCAGACCAGCCAATCACTGACGCTACATGACAAACCCGCTACACTCAGGAGACAAAATGTGAATACCTTGTGGAGCAAGTTCAGCCACTCAATAAATCAATTCTAGAATCTGATAACAGAACCTGACGCCAAGTATAAAGTCAAAAACAATACACGATAACTTATGTTATTAACAAGAAGATGTTATATATATCTCGTCTCTCCCCTCCTTCTCCCCTCCTTCTCCC
>VCJD01005376.1:7623-17988 GCA_024140245.1 Backusella tuberculispora | reverse complement strand
AAAAAAAAAAAAAAAAAAAAAAAAAAAGTAATGAAAAAGTTATTAATTAAATCAAATCAATAAATTTATTAAAACAGTAAAGGGTTATAACTTTTTATTATTAGTAGTAATAAAATAAAGGTACGAACAGATAAAAAATCAGAAAAGAGAATAAAGAGAGGTAATAATAATAAAAGAGAGATATTACATATAAAACCAAACTTTTCATTTTTAAAGAATTTTGGATTTGACACTATCATGCGAAATTCTCGGTAATACAAGATGACCAACCAAGAATCGAGAGAGTAAGAAGAGAATTATGGTGAAGATAATAAAAAGTTCTGCAATACAGAAATGGCTGATGGAAGTACCAATTTCTAACCAACTACCATAGTCTGTAACGAAATAGAAAAAGTTGATGGTCTGGATATCAGTGACAGTCATCACTGTAAGGAATAAAGTAAATGGCTCAAGATCAAGACTGATACTCAGTATACCGAGCACAGATGAGACAACAAAGAAGGGAACAAGAACCTTGAAGATAAGTAATGTGCCCATCAAGAAAGGATTGAATATTGTGGTGAGTCTATATACACTTTCCAGAGAGAAGCTACTGATGGACGCAATGTTGCCTGTACCGAAAAAGGCAACGTTGATGAAAAATAAAAACATAAGTACCGAGCGACCATCGCTTGCACTCAATGCTCGTTTTTCGGTCACGGGTGTTCCCTTGTAAATGGCTCGCTCAACTTCTAACCATAGAAGAACTGTGGAACAGAAACAAACATAGAACATAAGCTCGTATGAAATACTTAATAATACCATCATGGGTCCAAACGCAAAACAAATGGTAAGTAATCTTGTGAAATAATCTTCAGTGGGGGGACCACGGTAGATAAATGGAAGGATACTAGAAACACCTATTTAAATAAAATAAAAATAAAAAAAAGTAAGTAAACACCATGATGTTATATTATTTTTGATTACTTACTAATAATAACCCAGCTGGCAATTTGATTAAATAATGGTAGACCATCACGTCTCTGAAGACTAGCTGAAGTGAAGTAGAGAATAACTAAACTAATAAAAATGACAAATAATTGAATTCTCATCAAGATGCTTGATTTATGACTAACTCGCTTAGCAGCTTCAAGGTTATTAAGGGTATAAAGACTGAAGGCAATACCAACAAGACCACCGATAAGACTATATATCCATTTAAGGGAGAAAAATAAATGATTAGATAAACAAATAAATCAATATTAAAATGAAAAATTCAATACTTTACACAATAGATATATGTTCACCCTTTTCTACAGGTAATAAAGTAAAAGTACTTGTAGCAAAACAAGCACAAGACCATCCAATTAAAATAGGTGTATTTTCCTTGTTGTTACGTACTTTTTCGGGCATTACAAGTGGCCATGCAGTCAAAACAAAGAATATGGCAGTCAAAGCTTCTCTATAAAAGAAACTACAGACCTACAAATATATAACATGTATTAGAAAAAAAAAAAAATTTTTTAAAAAAAAAGAAAATAACATACCAATGCTTCCAAGCCCAAAATTGAACCGATAATAGTTACAAGTAATTTTACTTTACCGTTTTGTAGACTTAAACGTGAAGCATGAAGTAGTGTAGTATAATTACGACAAATGTGATTCCAGAAATAAATTGGGAAAAGTACATAAGCATAATACATTTTAGGCATTTTTTGAATCCACAACATAGCAAACAACCCAACAGCGATCAACACAGTAGTTGTATTAATCTGAAATAAAATAAAAAATAAATACAGGAATAACGTTAAACAAACAAAAAAAATAGTTCAACTTACCATGATACGAGATTTTTTGGAGATATTGTTATTTGTACCTGCCAATAAAACATATCTCTTGATAACAAATTCTAAACAGAAAATACACCATCCAATATAGCCTACAGTAATGACACCTCTCAAAAATAGCCAATCATATGTTTGGAAATAACGAAGACCCTGAATACTAAGGTTAATCAATTCTTTTGATTTTTGCTCGGCTAATGTGAATTCCTTATTATCAATCATTGTCTGAATTTGTGACAAATGCAAAAGAGGGTTGTTATTGCCAGATAAGCCTTGAAATGGTCTAAAGAATAATTCATGTTCCTGTTTTTCATCTATGAAGCAAGGTATATGTGTAAATAAAAATGATTATTTTACGATAACACTTTTTTCTATATATCCTCAAACTCTCTCCATCCCTCTCTTTTACATTGTACTTACTATGCTTAACTTGATATTGTTCAAATATCTGACGTGCATTAGCAAAAGCAGCTTCTGCCTTGTCATATTCAGTTGAATTCAAGAAACTCAAAGGTAATTCACCGACTGAATTTACGGGAAGATTAATACCAACCAAATGAGCCATTAAAGGTGCAATATCAGCTTGAAGAATATCATCACGTTGGATGTCAGATAAACCCCAGTTTTCAGAAAATTCATCATGACCTAAACCAGAATAGATTGGTTTACGGACACCAGCACCCCAAGAAATGATGGGTGTTCTTGTATTATCAGGATGTCCATCACCATGACCACCTTTTTTTAATGAAATTTAAATTAAAATAAAACACAGGGTTTTTTTTTATAAAATCGATCTATTACCTCTATTATTCATTCCGTGATCTGCAGTGAATACATAACTCGTACGACCATCGTTTCCATAGAAATCCTCAATTAAATCAACTATCTCTTTAATTCCCCTGTCGACCAATTTGATATTATCCAAATATTCCTTTGAGTGAGGTTTAAATCCATGTCCGTTTGTATCCAATCCGAGTAAATGTAAGAAAAATACAATCTTTTTTTGACGTAACATGTTATTCAATTCTGGATCCATTGTGGCGTTTTTGAATAATTCCTTTACATGATCAAATACCCAAATATCCAAACGTGAAGCCTCTATTTTTTACGTTTAAATTGAATTGAATAAAAAGCATGACAAGATATAGCTATAGCAAATTATTTACCACCAGAGAAATCTTCATATTCAGGAGGATACATAAATGTCTCTACTCTATTGGGATCACTTGCGCCATGTTGAAACATTGGTAAAATATCAGGTGAACCAAATGACCAAGTATGTTGTGATTGATTGAATACTGAATCAAAATTGACAGGATTCATAGACCAGCCTGGGGGGGGGTTGTGATGTTATTATTTATATGCATAAGCGTATAATATCCTTTTCGTCAACAAAAAAAAAAAGTTCCTATTTCTTTACCTGTTGTAACTGCACTCACATCCTCATAAAAACCAGCAATAATAGCAACATGACCAGGTCTTGATTCTGTTGGTACACGAGTATGTGAAACACCCCAGGAACCTTGTTCTGTGATTATGTTCCTTAAGTAGGGTGCACGGGTATTTCCATCTTGATCCAATTCAAAAAGTTTATCAGCTCTCAGTCCATCACCTAACAAAGTAATAAAACAGTAATAATAGGGATAATGAATGTACGATTCAAAATGAATAAATAAACGATTTTCGTTTCCACACTTTACCTACAAATAGGAATAAGCGATCTGCTGGCGGTTCCAAGGGACTCTTGTGTGGAGTCATGCCATGGACCAAGGGTGATGTAAAATAAATATCAAATATACTGAACAGGTAAATGATGTGAAATATCACACCAATTACCAGCAGTGTTTCACGCAACATGATGGTCGATACCAAAACAAAAAAGAAAAGAAAGAGGAGCGCCCTGTCCTATGTTAGGAACAACAAAGGCTATTATAAAAATAAATTTAATCAACCACTCCGACCGTCCTTTTCACGATTTAATTGACAGAAAAAAAAAAATGATAAAAAGTTATTCTGGTGTGCCTTAATTGATCGATGACAAGAGTACAAGTCATTAATTTAAATTAGTGTTAGTTTGATTATTGTATATAAAAGTTTAAAGAAAATAAACTATTCAATGCCGAATAAAAAAATTAATATGTTTCACTTCATATTATTTACTACTACTATTGCTTTTCACTATTTTTCAACATTATTTATTTATTTTCTTTATAATGCACTCCATATGACCTTTACCAAGTCATCCAAGTACAAGGTAATATTTTCATGTACCAAACCAGGTATTCTTTCTCTTCTCAAACCAAGCCATTCAACAGGCGGTGTTGCATCTCCCATAATTTGTAACTGAGGTTGAAAATTAACGTGATTAAGTGCATGATACTCATATTGCTCCTCAGTTGATGGATTCAAATCAGCTTTTAGAGTGACTGCCGTCGCCTCTTGCTCTCTCACTGTCAATGTGGTTTCAGATTGAGGTGTTTGTATTATAGGCGGTGTCGATTTACCAAAGTAATTTGGACTATCCAAGCTATCTGTCATATCCAATGCGCTAACTCCACTAAGCGGTGTAGATGGTTCGAAATTGCTATGATGTCCCTCTTCTGTCGTCTTCTTAAGCGCTCGGTCAAGTTGGGTATTAAACATATTCATCATCTCTTGAAGATACTTGATTAAACCAATATTGAGCGAGACACCTACACGTCCTCCAAATTCTGCATTAAACTCATGCATGATCTTGTGGCCAAGTTGTGTCGAGTCCATTGTGATGCCAGTAGTTGGGATACCAAAAATCTTGGTACCGCCTAAACTCTTGCCCTTGGTCGAATCTGGGATGATAGATGCACTGTAACATTGCATCAAATCTTTACCACACACATTTTTTGCTAGAGCAGCATGAGCAAGATGAATTAGAAGCTTACGATGAATGCCTTCATTACTTCTAGGTAATTCATTCAAGTTGACCTTGAATTGGGAAGCGCGTAGATCTACATTATCCGAATCCTGGAACTGATTTGGATATATGATGATTTCTATATTCTGGACACAGATCAATACATCGCTTTGAATCAATGCCTTTTCATAGAGATCATTTAGATCTTTAGTAAAAGTAGTGGTCGTCGTAGTAGAAACAGGTGGTACTTGTGTTTTCGGGGTGGTACTTCTTGAGCCTTCTAAACCAAATTGTCGTAAGCCTGCCTCATCCTTTTTCTTTTGTAAAAGTTCATTGAACTTTTGAACCATGGTGATAATCACGGGTACCGTCTTGATCGATAGTCTAGCGATCAAAGCCTCTAAATCAGCTGAAATAAAAAGCTCGCATCGATCCAACACACGATTCATATTCACACTAAGTTCAAGTGATTGTTGTATGATATCCAAGATGTTTTGGTATTCGTATTCAAATGTAGCTGTAAATCCATTCGACCTTACCGATACAGTAGATTTTTCTCTTGATCGACATCCATCCAATTTGGATTGATCAACACGTCCCTGAATTAACATACGTTTGAATTCAGCATTTCCAGATAGTCGGCCCTCAGATACAAGCTGAGCATTATCCAATGAAATACAAAGTCCTTTTGATTCAGAGGGTACATCATGAGCCTTTACAGAAAAGTTTTGAGGTATAAGTGTAATCTTTCCAATAGCAGGGCCTAAATCCAGTGAGAGACGTAACGCCTGTAAACAAACAGCAATGTGCTTCGAAAAGGGTGCTGGTGGTTTACATTCTTTCAACTGAACATCAACTTGACGATCAAAGTGTGATTTGAATGGGTTTTCCGTTTTATTAACAGAGCTTTCCAGAAGAGGATGAAAAGAAGAAGAAGAAGAAGAAGAAGAGGGCGGTGGTGGTGGTGAAGATGGCCTGGAGTCCTGGCTTATTACTTCTGGTAAGATTGGCTGATCAAACCAATATGAATTGAGGATAATCAAATCTTGAAGATGACGAATATTCAAATCACATTGAACATTAGGTAGTTCAATAATGATAGATATGTCGTCTTTAGAATCTCCACCTTGTCTTTGTGAAGTAAGCATAGCATTGAATAGAATACGATCGACACGTGCATCAAGACAGGCTTCTGGAGAGAAATGATGCTTTACAACTGCTGTAATTTCACGGACTGAACCTACACAACTCATAGTTCGTGAAGTAGTATCGCTGGAGAATGCATTCATTAAAAATTCGCTTTCTTCCCATCCAAGTGAGCATACAACCTTGGAAGACGGTTGACAGCTGAGGTCTAACTGGGTTCGTGATAAACGTAAGAAGAGAGAAGCATTTAAATTTGTTTCCATCTCAACTTCAGCATCTCTATCTGCTTTACGTTCACTGGATTGTTGGATGCCAAGCTTAAGACCAGTAACCACCTCTCTTAAAAACTGCACAAGTGCAGGATGAAGTGTGTTTTTACTTTCACGAATAAGAATATCGGCATGGAATCGTTTTGGACTATCCTGTACTGTAGCACCCGCACCTAAAGGTGTTTGATAGATTAGCCAGGCACTAAGACCAGGGATATTCACAGTAGACATATTTCCCTCTACGGTCATCTGATCAAGTCCTGTACGAATGCGAAGTGTTCTGATACGTTTCTTCTTATGAGCATCATCTGAATGACGCTTGGGATACATACGGATTGTGCCAGCCTGACATTCAAACTTACATTCGATGTCCAAATGTACCGCTTCAGTAGACGTGGGTAGTTCAGGAACTGTTGCCTTTGTTGGACTCGACATTGAAAAGTTAGAATTTGTAGTAAAGGCATCTACACGGTTCATACTCTTTACATAAATAATACTGAGCGTGTTGATATAATCTGCAATAGTGCCGTCTACATCCACTTCAAATCCACCCACCTGTGCGTCTGCCTTTACAGTATGTAAAGGCTTTGCCCTCAAAGCTGATACATTACAAGAAACAAACGGAATACTGACTTGATTCATACGAGGATGGTTTTCTGCAATAAAATGATCAGGATTATTTTGATCAAACTTCTTCACGAATTGAACAGTTATATAATCAAGATGCAGAGCTCCCTTTTCGATACCCTTTGTACGGAATTCAACTGACGGAATAGATAGGAAAAGGGCACCTGTATCTTTGGTGTTCTCGGGAAGAGTTGTGTCTACCTGTGTATCAAGGGGAATAGCAATACCTAAACGACGTACATTAAGACTGATCGTCTTTCCTTCCAACAACATCTGCGGTTCTTCTTGTAAATTCTTTGGTAAATCACCCTTGATTGATTGAACAAAACGTTTAGTATGTTTTGAGAGTTCATCAATTTCATTTTTCTTCATCCTCTTCTTTTTACTAAGCTCTGTATCATAGTAAATGTACATTTCAGCAAGTTTACCAAGCGCAATGGGTTGCATCACGGTCTGAATCTTTGTAAACTCGATTGAAATACAATCAAGGCCACCTTCTTCAATATGTGTATGGGTAGCCTTTTGACATTCCTTTTCAGTACATAGTAATAAATAATTCTGCACACTGAAATCCATTAATATATAGGCCAAACAGTTTCGACGATAGACAGAATTATTGTTTTGCTGGTTCTCGATATCCTCCTCAAACGTATTATGGTCGAGTGAAAGAGAGAAATTTTTGGCAATCAATTTCCAAGTAAGTTGATCATCTTTACCATCACCGTCGCTAGATATATATGCCTCGAGTACGTTTGATCGGAAAACACCTATTGCAGAAGGACTGGATGCGGATATGCTTAGTCCATCTAATGCAATATCTATTGCATACTTGAAAACTCGACTTGGGGTACTTATAGCTTCTGTTGAATCCGTTTTACTATCATTGCTACCACTACCACTACCACTGCCAATGCCGATGCCAATGCCAATGCCAATGCCACTACTACTATTGCTAGTACTGACTGCGTTATTATTCTTGTTTTTGGAGTGTTTTGAATAGGAAAGGACTTCAAGAAGTTCATTGATTTCATTACCCATGAGAGACTGTGCTGTTAATAAGGAATCAATTAAACTGACATCAAGTGACATGGATATGAGATCGACTGATATGAATGATCGAAGTGTAAGTTGATCGATTTGGTTTACATTCTCTTGTCTGAGCGAACCCGTACTTCGTATACCGGGAATACTGAATGCACTTGTATTTTCTTCAGAAAGCCTTTTGCCACTCTTTATAGTGTTTTTGGTAATAAGTTTAATAACCTGTTTTGATAGCTGGAAAGAATACATATGCATTGGCATTGACTTGTGTTGGGTTTCATTCACCATGACAAAAAAGTTTAAAAGCTCGTATTTAATACTAAGAGACGGTAACAAGTCAGTCCTGATAGAGAATTCATTCAACAAAAACTGCAGTTTAATATCCAGTTTCTTCATCAATTTTGTATTTGACACTGCTGCTGCTGTTGCGATAGGAGTCATATTCATTTCCTTCTTTTGCTCCTCCCATTCTTTAAGTAGATTCTGGAACATAAAGTGATAGCGTCTTCCCTGTTCCGTCTGCCACTCCTCTACAAAACCATAAAGTCGGAGTAAACTTTGAGGGGCATGTATATGGAATTTATGGATATTTGAGAATACATTCAGTACATCTTTTGAGGTCTCGCTACGATTGGTTTTTTTCGAAACTCGTGTGATTTGGGAAATGTTGGCGTTCAGATTGACCTGTTCAAGAGAAATTGCTAACAGTGTATTGTAGTGGTATCCATTACTGTTATTTAATTCTTCTTTAAATCGAATACTGATTTCGTTAATACCTCCCGCTGCTTCAAGCACAAGACGGGCGTCTGAAGGTCCATTTTTACGGGATGCGCGATTCGAGCTGCGTTTACCAGAACCTGTGTCCGAATCCGTTCGATCGGCATGATACAGCTGAAGGGGTGCGAGTTTAGGATTAGAGAACAATGCAGAAATTTGAATACCAGATACCGTACTTTCCATCTGTAGCTTTTGGGTATGTGCAGTAACCTGGATACTATTAAGGCTAACAAGAGCTTGAGCCACAACATCGACCTTTTGCAAGAGCATATCAAAGTCAAACTCTTGGCTATTAGCGGAAGTTAAAGAAACAGGTGAGGGTGGGTTCGATCCAACATTTCTTGACTTTGTTGCATGGGATAAACTCTTTAATTTTGCTGTGAATACACGTTGTACAGTAATCATATGTCTAGCAAAAGCCAGAATATAAGGATTGACTGAAACTTCAATATCTCCGATGCTAAGTTTTGTGATCATATCCAAGTATCCATCAGTCACAACAGTAGCAGAACGACGAATATCATCCGTACTTTGTCTTGGGCGACTTTCTTGCATTGATGAAATTGCAGATTGTTTAAACAGACATTCCAAAAGGAACTCAACTGGTTTGATTGAAATACTATTCTCTTGTATATCCAATTCTTCTTCGTATATGCAAAAGTTAAAGTCATTCATTCGAATCTTGGCAAAATTAGAAGATGATGTGAGGAATCGAACCAGCTCGTCATTGATATTCTTGTTCACGGTCTCGTCATTCAATTTTCGCTTGAAAGGCAAGGTAAACAAACGACATGTTTGCATTTCGTCCTCATTGATTTCCCAACTACGCCATCGTTTGAAAGTTTCAATTACATTTTCGAACATAGTATCTGAATCAATGTATTGAATCGCATCTCCTGATGTGAGACGGTATTGGAGTTCTTCTCGCTTTCTGATAAGCATGCTTCGTAAACAGTGTCTCATTCGTGCCAAAAGTTTCCAACCTACATCATTTCTGAAATGCTGAGAACCTAATCGAAGCATATTTGGTGGTGCGGCAAAGAAGATAGGATCTCCCACAACATCGGACGAACCAGAAAAGTCTGCAATCGCATTGATAAACACCTGAACCTGACGTGAGCGTTGTTCCTGAAAATTTTCAAGGATCCCTTTGAGATCGTCAACAAAGACAAGCCAGGAATAAACAGCGCCAACCAATATTTCAACAGATTCAGTAATAATAATGGTATCCAACCTTTGAATGTTTAATTCAGCATAATTTGGTGTTCTCGCTCCAAGCCATTTAAAACTAAATCCATCCAGACTGAGGTCCAACATGACAAGTTCATGAACCGCTGTATCATCTGAATTTAAATTATTTGTATACAAGTGCTTATTTCTTAACGTTTCGTAAGGTATACCAAACGCAATCGACTGTGCTTGGTACTTTTTGGAAATATATTGAACTGTCGAACCTAAATTTCCAACATCGATATGGACACGAGATTCCAAGAGCACCATCTTGGATTCAGCCACTTTTTTTTTCTTTTCATTAAATGCAAAATCTTCAAATCGAACACTTCCGGTCATACGGAAATCATTTAGGAATACATCAGCTGAGCACAGTACTGTATCTTGTGCATTATATTGAGTTTTCACAAAGGACTCTCCATGCTTGTAAGACGGCAGACCATCAGGTACAGTGACATTTTGAATAAAATGAAGATAGGTCTGTGGCAAGATCACTGCAAATCGTGTACAAATATATTGGGCAGTCAAATATCTAGTAAGTTGTTCAATATATTCCATTTGA
>VCJD01005371.1:2885-15651 GCA_024140245.1 Backusella tuberculispora | reverse complement strand
TTGTTTTTTTTTTAAAAAAAAAAAAAACTCTTACTCTTATTATATTATGAGCTATAATGGTCCTTGGTTCCTGGATTAGTAAGATTCTCCTTACTTCATTTGATAGAACTGTTCTATTCCTTTACAAAATGAAATTCAAGCTTTTTTTTAAAAAAAAAAATACAAGTAGTATGATCAATGTCTAATTTTCAGATTGAGTTACAAATGAGTAAAGCTGGCAAAATGAAAGCATTATTTTGACTGGCGTACCTGCCGATTTTATTTGAATGTGAATAAGGTAGAATATCACAGACTGAAACCGGAAAATTTTAAAGATAAAATATTTTTTTTTATTAAACTGCACTATAATTATTTTTTATACCTAGATTTATTGTAGTATTACTCTCTATAAAAATCACTCATAACAGCTAAAGTCTTCTTGATAATCTCATCCATAATAAAACAAGGCAGCACTAACCAATTTACAAATAGAACTCAGTACATAAACGGCGTACAAGAGACCTTACATTAAGGTTTATGTTACACATGTAGTCTTATCTCTGAAAATGAAACATTATTTGCCTGAATTTGCCTTGCTCAAAGTAAAAAAAATAGCTTGCAATGATTGGACAGTTTCTGTTTAAGAACTAGAGTAATAAAGGAGCAAACTAATTTCTGTGGTGAATAATTATCCAAAAAACGTATTTTTTAGTATTTGAAGCGTTTATGTACCTGTATATATTGCATGCATATAAAATAAAACACAAAGTGAAGTATAACAGGGACCATACGAAAAGAATATTTCATATCTAAGGAATCTGAATATTTCTTAGAATATCATGACGTTGATCAAGAACACTCTATGCTTAAGTAGAATATATATTGTAATAGGAAAACGACTAGTAAACAGACTATCTAAGCACTAATCCTTTAGTATAAACTTTCACAAATTTCTTTAAAAGGTTTGGTGGTACATTGTTAAATGAATTCTTGATCGTTTTTATATTGATTTTCCTTAGTAATGCATTCTTCTAAATAATTTTCATAATCATTCTGAATTCGATGTACTTACAACAGTATCTTTGATTAAAAAAAAATTGATGACTTGGAAGAGAAGGGAAATTAAACCATTAAGTCTAAGACGTTTCTTTTGATGGCCCCCTCTTTGAAAGAAACCTCAGTTATGTGTGAAATTTTATGTTCAGCGTATACATATAAAGCTCTATAATTTCCTTATCCTCTGCTTAATTACGTTTCGGATAAAATATAATCTCTTTTTTTTTGATAATAACAACATTCGTTATCAACGTCAATAATAGTAACAACTACATATTTTTAATGTAACTAATATTATAACTGAATAATATCTTCATGTTTTAAACACATGACTTGCTTAAAACCATTTCTGCATCTCCAATAAAATTTAAATACAAATGAAGCCCCTATTATTGATAAATATACTGAATCAAGAATATTGAGTTACATATTCTTTATCTCACACGCATAAATGCGTAAAATATTACAGCTATACAAACGCGATATTGAACAATACAGCCCAATGATGGCTTATTAGTGAGATTTTTTTTTATACACGATAAGATACTCGAAAGTTAACAATATTTTCGTTTATATTCATAATAGAAATGTCAATATTAATTAATATTAATCATTTTTATTTAAGACAATTAATATTAACAAGAAATATTAATTCTAAAGGGCTTGTAGCGTACCACAGGTATATAAGAATAAAAGACCCATCAATTTATTTCTTATCAAAAACTTTGATTGCTGCCTCCGCAGTTGAGGTGGCAGATGCAGGATTTGAACCAGTTACCAATCGTCCGTCAACTTTTGAGAAGTCATCAAAAGGTTCAGGAGGCGGAATGAAGTTTGCACCTCTAGAATCATAAGCTGCTTCCATGGTCTCAAGCTTCTCATTTTTGATTTTGTCCATCAAATTCAAAATCACTTCTCCTTCGGTTGCAAAACCAGTGACCGTCTTACCTTCAATAATATATTTTCCAGTTGCTGTATCCTTGATGCCTGGGAGAATAGCGGGCCCGTGACATACGGCTGCTACAACACCGCCATGGCTATAGATGTCTTCAGCAATCTTTTGAAGTCCAGTAGCAGTTGGGAAATCATACATGGTCCCGTGCCCGCCAGCGGCAAAGAAAATACCATACTGCTTGGCATCAACTTGTGACGGCTTTTGGAGTGTGTTTAACTTTGCATTAAAAGGATGATTTAGATCATGTACAATCTTTTCTTCTTCTTTAGTGACAAAAGGGTCTTTGATGGAATGCTCGTCAACACCATAAGTACCTGTTTCTGAAGCAAAATCTACTTCGAAACCATTTTTTACGAAGGCTTCATAAGGGTGGAGGGCTTCACTGTAAAACAAACCAGTTTTTTGGCCATCAGGATAAAAGGGCTCATTGTAAGATGAAACGACGATAAGTGCTTTACGTGGAAGTGTCATTATAATTCGATGGGAAAAGTAAAATAAAATAAAACACGTCTGAAGAAGAAAAAAAAAGTAAAGTTATTTATATAAAAAAAAAAAGCCCCATTTCGTCATATAAATATAATTAATAATCAAACGTTTACCTAACTTGGCACAAATAGATATATCTCTTTGTTTACATTATTAATCAAGGGATTTTTTTACTCTTGTAAAAATTCCAAGATCCTCTCTCAGCCTATTTTCAACTCGTTTATGCGTGTGAGTTAAAATGTTTTGCGTTTTTGAGATGTTTATTGAAACTCAGAGAAAATAGTAATAATATAATCTCTAACACATGATGTAAACATGAGTAAAAAATAGACTATTATAATCTTTACCTTTCCGCGGCAATCGCTATATATCTGATCGATTCTTTTTTGATCAAAGTCTTTTTTTTTTTTAATACTAAAGCTTGGTGTTTTCATATGCCGCTCTTTTCTGCTTTTATTGCTATTGCTGTTTTGAAACTTGAAGGGAAAAGAAATAAGGTTTAAATGAGCGAACAATAAAGATCAAAAATTCTTTTTGATATTTGCTTTATCTTTTCTTTTCTTGTGTAATTCAAATGCGGGAAAGTAACGGCTTTACAGCATCCATTCCTCGGGCTGTAAGTGTTTTTTAAAAGATTGTTATTATTAAAGTTTATAACATTAAAAATGCCTCGCATACGTATAAACAAAAAACAAAAAGGTATTTACCCTTCCAACGCCTACTGATATCACAATAGCGCCCTTTTGGACTACAGTATTTCAAAAAGATAATTTTATCATACAAAAATCAAATATAGCAGGAAATCCTATATTTAAAAGCATGATAACAACTATCGCAAATATGTAAGTGAACTAAACGAAAGAAGCAAAAGGTGTAACAATAAGCCCATAAAAAACCACATTTTTCCTTTTTCTTCTAATTTTAATATGCTTAAACACGATATAGCTTTGACACAAAACAGCCACAATTCAGAATGTTATTTCAAAGAGAAGAACATGCAATGTGCCTTCAAATTGGAGTAGCTGACACCGAAGAAGAGATTAATTCTGCTTGGCTCTGGACCGAGAACAATATGCTTCCTGAATTAGAAACGTTTGAGCGCTCACTTAAAAAGGAAGAGTGGGTAACAGAAAAAATCAATATGGTTGTTAAGACAATCGGTAAGTATTATATGATGCTACACAGAAGCTACACTTTGTAAATGTTTTATAATTAATTAAATATTTAGACAATAGTACAGATGAACTCTCTTCAGATAAGAACATCAGAAATGCTTCGAGAACATTTAGACAGACATTTGAGGTACCATCCTCAGAGCGTTTTGTTAATTGTATGGTTGCTATTTATTTGTATAATATATCATTGTATTTATATTATCTACTTATTTACTAGATTATTCATGCAGTTACAAAGCTAGACAAGGATGGTTATATCTTAGCGAAAATTATATGGGGTTTTATTCTTTTTTACTGGGTGTGGAAACAAAGGCTCTGTTAGAATTAAAGAATATTCAAGAGTTGATGAAGGAAACTTCAAAGGGTATATTTGAAGATAGTTTACGTATTATAACAAAAAATAGAAAGGAGGTAATCTTAAAAAAGTAAAGGTGTCATTATTATGTCAATCTATACTTATAAATACGAAATATAGTTTTATTTTACAAATTTGTTTAGAAGGGATGAAGTAAGTTACAACATTTGGATAAATTAAAAAATATGAAAGTGAATTCATCCTACCAGTGCTCTTATTTTAGGTTTATGATCTACTTTTACAACTCACAAACCAGGCTATACTAAGAGTATTAAAAAGCGCCAGAGGTGAAGCACCTGGATTATCAAACGATACAGGTTTTATAGCTACCGATTTTACAAAGAACGAAAATGACGATGTTAATAATGAGCAAATGGATAATCACCCTCAACTTGTAAGCCCATTAAAAAATAATCTTGCCATTCAAAAACGAAATCAAAGTTACTGTGACCGTTTTCGGTTACCTCTCTCCGAAAGTCTTGTTAACGAAATCAATACAACTTATACAAAAAATGCATCGGAGGATCGAGATGGTTCGTTCTTATCACAGGTTCCACCTGGTCAAATCAATTTACAAGGCAAGATGTATTTGTCTCAAACATTTTTGACTTTTGAATCTGATGAGAGAATGCAGCCACCACAGCAAAACTTACCAGTCTGTAAGATGGCATTTCCTCTTTATATTATAAAATGTGTGGAGAAATTATACAGCGGTGCTTATACGTCAGGTGTTACCATTAAAACTTGGAATAATATGCAGCATGTTTTTTATTTAAATGTGAGTACATATAAAGAAAAATCTATGCCTTTTTAGTGTATAGAATATTACTACTATATGTTTTATTAATTATATTAATCCTGATAATAACAACCACCAGGCAGAGAAAGGTGAATGCGAGAATTTTTGCGAGATGCTGAAATCAAATTTATTAAAGCAAACAAATTTGTTTAAGTTGGTTAAACCATTTATGGAAGGATGTGAGTCCGAGAGGATGTTCCAGTCTGAGCAAACAGATTCAGCAAAATCGCATAAACATGGACTGGGTCTAGAATTTGGGTATCCAGAAGACTCCAAAAAATCGAAAGACAAGAGTAAACTTAAATTATGGAGGCTTTATTTTCAAGGTAAAAAGTTGATTATAAGATATATAACAGTTAATTACAAGCCGAGAGCAGTATTTACATCTATTTTCTTTTTTTTTTCTTTTTTTTTTACAGAGTATGGTCGAAACTTAACCATGTTACAATTACCATCTTTTGGAAAACTGGTCCGAGTTGGTTTACCATTTTCACTGCGCGGAGAAATATGGGAATTGTGTTCAGGCGCGATGTATCTAAGATTTCAAAATAAAGGATTATACGATGAAATTCTGTTGAAATACAAAGGACAAACGTCAACATCTACAGAAGAAATTGAGAAAGATCTACAAAGGTATGTGTTTTGAGAATTTGAGGTTTTTTACTTATCAAGAAAATCAGACATGATGTAATGATATAATGATTTCAATTGAAAGATCCTTACCGGAATATCCAGGATATCAGACAACAGAAGGCATAGATAAGCTTCGACGAGTATTAACTGCATATTCATGGAAAAACCCAGAATTAGGTTATTGTCAGGCAATGAATATAGTGATATCTGCACTCTTGATGTAATTAATTACAAATTTTGTTTTATATATATTATCGCATACTTCAAAGTTATTTTATATTGTCTTAACATATTTATTATATATACATATATTTATATATTTTATAAATTAGTTATACTAGTGAAGAACAGGCCTTTTGGATATTGAATGTATTGGTTGACTGCATATGTCCGGGGTATTACAGCACAGATATGTATGGTGCGCAGTTGGATCAAATTATATTTGAGCATATTGTTGATCAGACTATGCCAACACTATCAAAACATTTCAAAAATACAACTGTTGAACTTTCATTTGCATGCCTTCCATGGTTTTTAAGTTTATATATCAATTCAATGCCATTGGAATTTGCAGTTCGTGTGTTAGACATACTGTTCATGGAGGGTTCAAGAATATTATTTCAGATCGGGTAAATTATTCTTTTAGGATGAATTTAAACAAATAGATAAAATAAGTGAATAGCATACTCTATTTTTTTTTCTTATTCTTTTGATCAATAGATTGGGTAAGCATATTATTTCGTTATTGTTACTACTCTTTTTCTTACTTTTATTGTTACTATTAGCAATCCTAAAGTTGAATGAAGAAGATATTCTGAAAACAAAAGATGACTGTGAGTTTCTGGAAATATTGAAATCATTTTTTAAATCTATTGGTGCAAGGGAAGAAATAGAAGATGAGAATAAACCAAGAGTTCGACTAACTGTAAGTTGTCTATGATTATGGTATATTTATATTATTGAATTAATGTTACTGACTACAATCTTTGTAGAAATTCAATGAGGTTATGCTAACGGCAGTAGGTTTATTTAGAACAAATTCAAAATAAAATGTATATAACTAAAATTCTTATTATATGTACAGTATCGAGAATTTTCAATGGTAACAAATGAAATGATCAACGAACTCCGAGCTCAAAATCAACTCAAAGTAGGTACTGGAATTGAATCATTTACAAGGCGTTCAACTATCCGTCACTTAAAAGATACAGCATCGTTTACCAAGGAAGATATTGGAATTTTTTATAACATTTTCTTTGATTCACTTTATTATTCAAAAAAATCTAATGCTAAATCAGAATCATTAATGGACAGAGAAACTTTCCAAAGAATGCTGGGTACTATGACTGAATGGGCTAAAGCTACTCCATCAAATGATAATGCAAACACTATTATTGCAAGAGATATCGAAGAAAAATTTATAGACAGGCTTTATACAGAATTTGGCGGAAGTGAAAATAACTATATAGACTTTCAAAAGGCTGTATTAGGTATTAGTCGTATATTGCATGGGGTAAAAGAAAATAAAAGAAATCTGTCTAGTTTGTTTGGCATACTGATAGTTTCATTTAGGATCTCATGGCACACATAACTTTATTTTTTAAGCTATATGATGAGGATAACGATGAAGTTTTAAATAGTGGTGATATTGTGAATATGAGCAAGGGACTTTATTGGCTACTTAGCATTCTGAAATCAAAAACTGTGGCATGGGATGCAGTAACTAGTTTGATCATCCATAGCTTTGAACAGTCTGATATTGCTAAAGGGAAAGACCCTGATAAAGTAGATTTAAATCATCGATTGGCAGACTTAACAATGGTTTCAGAAGAGCTTTCTTTCCGTGAACGTATAAAGCAACTAGAAGGATCTATAGTGGAAAATAGTGATATAGAGCTTCGATTACCTTCATTCCGTGTCGTGGTGCTTACAAATGAGTCTTTGGAAATATTCTTTGATCATAGTTTTAGACAGAGTTTCACATTATCTAGATCTATCACTGATCAACAAAAGAGCTTAGGTCGTGAGTTGTTTGAAAATTTATACGCAGATGGTCAGCAACTTGCTGCTGCTGAAATTCCTCAAAGTAAACTCTCACCAACACCTTCTCAGTTATCCATTTCTTCAACTGTGTCTGATAATTCAACTAAAAATGATTCTAATAATAGAGGTGTAATAACAGAAGTAGACAATTTGATGAGCGAGCTTGGTCATCTTGATGTCTGATTTAGAAAAGCCTTTCCCTTATTTTTCATAATAAAGAGTGTCATTAATAAAATTACAATTACAATAATAATAGCAAATAACAAATAACAAATAACAAATAAAGATTAAAAAATTATTTATATGTATATAAATATCTTTCAAGTTGATTTCGAATAGCATAAGTGGTTTTGTTTATTTGGATATATCACTGCAGATTCTATAATCAGAAAAAAGTATAGCGCCAAATGCCTTTGGTTCAAAGTTTGTTTTGATTTTGATTTTGATTTTGATTGTTCTTTGAAATAAATAAATAAATGCATATAATTGGTTATGTTAATTATAAACACGTTTTACAGGAGGAATTGTTGCTCAACTGTTTTTTTTTTCGAGTGTTCATAAATATATTTATACCTGTTTGAAACGATAGACATGTATTATGCTGATCGTCTCCTTATAGTAACTTTGATTTTAACAGTACAATATATTTAAGCTATGAAAAATGTCATCATCATTAAATAATGCACTATATATACACTTTTATATTTCTGAAAATGTATATATATATATATATATATTCCTCTAATTTATTTAGCTTATAGATGGCAGAGTAATATATAGCTGTTGTTAAAAGAAAGTAATAATTATAACCAGTATATAAAATGAAAGAATATGTGTATATAATTGAAGCTTAGAGAAAAATATTCCAAAACTCCTGTTTTTTTTCGTTTTTTTTTTGTTCAATATAAAATAAATTTATTACATAATGTGTTTTTTTTTGAAAGTAAAATGATTAATGCTATTGAATTGGATGATGTGAAAAAAAGAATGGTATGAATGACAATGTATGAAGGAGATATGTTTGTGTGTGTGTGTGTGTGTGTGTGTGTGTGTGTTTTAGAAATTTAAAGAGATTATAATAATAAAATTTAGTCAGTAGTATCATCATTCGAGTTATCTTCATGGATAGAAGGATATTCGAAGCTTGTTTCCCAGTAAGGTTGAGTGATATCATTACATGCTAATGCAGGAACCATCTTAAAGGTTTTCTTAAGTTCGGGAATCCATTTTTCATTCATTTCAACGGTTGCATGATTTAATTCGTGTTCAAGAACAATAGAACCATGTGTCATATTTCCAGACTTTTCTTCTGAGATCCACTTTTCGAATTTACTATCAACCTCCTTAGGAGATAATTCACCACCACCTGGAGCAGGCATATCCCAATCATTTGTATCTCTATCCCAGATGACTGTACGAAGACCCATCTGCCAAGCAATGGCTCTAATTCTGTCATCGACATCACCCTGAGGTGGGCGCCAGCACCTTGGAGTTACACCTGTTGCTTCTTTAATGGCCTTCAAGGTCCAATAGATCTCGGCCACCGCCTTTTCGTTAGACTGGGTTGTCATGGTTGGATGAGACCATCTATAATAATAATAATTATTGTATATTGAAGTTAGTACACATGTCTATTTATTGGCAGAAAATAATTAAAGTAATACATACGTATGAGCACAGAGGTAATGTCCATCTGAAAGAGCACGTCTTGCAGCAGCGGGATAAGTAGCAACATTCGATCCAATGTACTATCAATTTCAAAAGAGAAATTAAAATTAGTCTTTTGCCTTTTTCTTTTTTTGTTTAATACTTACAAATAATGTGCTCTTCAAATTTTCTTTAGCTAAGAAATTATATAATTGAGGTTCGGCATATTTATTTTCAGTCTTTGCTTCTTTTTCATCATCATCGTAAAAGTTGAATGGTCCATCATCATAAGTCAAACCCCATTCTCCGTCTCTAGGGCAATAAGAAATATCATCGGGAAGATACTTTACTTTAGGATTGAGGCAGCCAGAGGAAGTCCACCAGCAATCTTTATCTATACTATCATCGTATTTAGAGGTATCAAGGTTGGCTTTGCGAACAGAGATCTTGGGTACCAAATTCCAATTAATGGCCTTAATAGCAGATACAATTTCAGGATGCTTTACATTGGGACTAGACCAAGGTTCTGGATAATTTGTAAGATTCAATGTTTCTCTAGAGAGAGTTTCGGATACGTTCAAGATACCAGTGTTATAAGAGTACAAAGCTTCAGAACTAACATGAAGATTAGGGAAATGAGGAGATACCTGAGGAGCTAAACCATCTTTAGTAAGCGTGGCATTACTTGTCTTTGTGGCTGCTGGTGCGGCAAAAGCTTGACTAATAAGTATAGTAGCAGTAGTTATTAAAGTAATTTGCATTATATTTTATTTTTATGAGTTAATGAATGATATAAAATAGTGGGAGTCGTTTGAACATCGTTCTTTTTATACTTGTATAAATCGAATTCCTAAAAATAGATATAACAGCATCTTGTTTCTATTTACTGCATTGAATCGCTTGAAGCTCAGACAGAAGTATTGTCACATTTGTAATGCGAAATACAAACACATGAATGATTCTATCAGCGATTTAGACATGAATCAAATATATTTTTCATGTATCGTATTTTATAGTATAGTTTGATTTTATCATATATCAATAAAGTTTGCTTAACTGATACAATGTATAGAAAGGAGTATTAACCAAGATATTCAGAAAATCAAATGTCGAAAGAAGATCAATTACATAGTACGATTGATTTAACCACCGCAAGTGACTTTTCCTCCAAATGTGGTATCTGAGTATTCAAAAAAAAATAACAAACGAATACCAAAACAATTATACTTTCAGAGTCCCAAATTAAGGTGGAAAAAAGGAGAGACCAATAGTCCATGTGATAATGTTTATGCTAACAATATATACATTCGATTTGATACAATAACTTTCACGGATTTTTATGCAAAATACACGCTTAATCATCACTATCATCATTGTTACTAGTACATACTTTATACTGATTTAAGATAGCATTTAGTATTTAAATTCATAAAATTATGTTAAAAATACTTAATATAATGACTTGCATATTACAATCAAGCTGAAATTAGTCAATTGAAAAAGTCAAACTGTTGTCTAGAAACGTAATAATAAATAAGTAAAATCCAGGAATTCTTTTATTTTACTTTTAAGCACGAGTTTTTTTACACGAGTTTTTTTTTAATTTTTTTTATGCCAAACATGATCGAGATAGAAATAGAAAATAGAAATAAGAAGAAGAAAAACAGAAAAAAAAACAGAATAGGTAGAATATGCTGGAATATAGCCTAAAAAAATACATGTTTATTTTTATATTTTAAGAAAAGTTATTTATAAAGATACTCCTTATAGAAAAAAAAATGGTCTCTTTTAGATTAAACAAAAAAAAAATTTTTTTTTCTGTGTCGATGAGGTAAAAACATTTTTAGTTATATAATCTAATTTGAATTTATAAATCTCTTACAGATATCTGCATATACATATATACTGGTTACTAGCGTGTTATAATATATATCTTTTTTTTTACGAAGAAAAAAAGAAAAAGAAAAAATGAATATATATCAATGTGAAACAAAGTCTACGAAAATGTACAAAAGTTATTATTTGATTGAATCTCGGTAAAGAGTAGAGTTTTTATTCGCGAACTAAACTGAGTTTTCTTTCATTTTCTTTAATGCCAGTATTATTTTCGCGATGGTTTTTTTTTATAGAAACTCATTGATCAATTAAAGTCTTCTGAATAATTATATATAATTGTAGTTTCATATTTTATTTTTATTTCTTTTACCTAAGAATAGTTACATGAAATGAACTTTCATTGCATTTGGATATTGGTCAACACGCCTCGTTAATAAAAGTGTTTAAAACTCCTACCATAATTTATGAGATGTACCCGGGTTTCAGCACATAACAAAAAGAGATTGTTTACTAAGTCTTTAATGTTTGAATAAAGACCTTCGCGATCAGATACTAAATCAATATTATCTATTTAAAAGCTGAAATAACTGTTGCCCCATTGATACTCTAACATCACAATAATGATATAGGATACTTCTAAAGTTACCACATGCTATATTTATACAAAAAAGCAAAAGAAAAAGGCAAAGAGACAAAAAAAAAAAAGTAATTTATTTTATTTAAATACCAGTAATAGTAGTAGTGATAAAAAGGAGTGTTTCTGAAAACCTAGATCAATAAAATTGAAATGATAGAAACAAGTTCTAGCCCTGATTTATTTTATTTTATTTTCATTGCCACTTCGTTGTGAACAGTTATATCTCGGATATACTTTGCCTGAATAATTATCTTTTTAATAATTAAATAGGAGTGTTTTTTTTATTAATTAGTGGTAATAAAACTTATTTGTAAGCCATATAGTTATATAAAATTCCCTATTTTCTTGATTAAAATGACTAAAGACTTGGTTCATTCATCTGCGCTATTTGATCATACCTCCTTCTGGTAGTATATCATTATAGAACAAAACCAATTGAGAGATTTGAATTTGTTCTTCTATTGGTATAGAAATGTGTGTGTTTTTTCATGACGTACAACTTCTTTTCGCTACATAATAAACTTTGAAAAATTTTGTCTTGTTTCTAAGTTTGACATATACATAGTACTAGTTTCCATATAAATCGATATTGGAAAAGGTAGTGCTTGAAGTTTACAACATATACTTATAGTGCTTCTTGGCGATAGTAAATGTCTTTTTTATTTATTTTTTAGATGCTTTTTTTATACTACCCATTAAATCATTGATTTGAAATCATATTTTTGAATGTTTTAAATAAAAGTGCGTATTTCTTATATTCTCTTACTCGACTATTTAAATCTTGGAAAGGCAAGTTCAGTTTCTCAAACTGATCCTCATTGGTGTCTTTTTTTTTGGATATTTTTAATACCAAGAGTCGTAATATTGTGTAGATGATATAATTAATACAATAATTTGACAGAGTATGGTTTAGTTGTATATCAGATATATTAAATTGATATATTCTAATTATCAGCGTATATAGCCTAGTCTGACGAGACAAATAGTATTGTAATAGTATAGCTAGTACTTTTATAAGGCAGTAGTGAGAATTTAAGATGCTTATCTTAGTACATTTAATCGCTAATTCTTTTTGAAGAAAAGACAAGTATTTATAAATAGAATATATGGTATATTAAAAGATAAAGTAAGAGTGAAAGAATGATTGTAATTGTATAGAATAAAT
>VCJD01005365.1:70200-80498 GCA_024140245.1 Backusella tuberculispora | reverse complement strand
CCCTTTTTTTTTTTTTTTAAAAAAAAAAAAAACGCAATAGGGATATACAAAGCAAGTAAGCAAATGGTCTCCAATCATAGATATTGAAGTCAGTGGTCTGTCTTGATTGCTTTAGAAAATACGTAGGACACCCGGTTTTTCAAAATTGATATTATAATTTCATAAAATCAGGGAAATCAATGAACTGAGAGACTTGAACCTATACACCTTCATTGTCTATCAAAACTCTACTATTAAAAATTACCTAATACAATACAGCAAAATCATACTTGGCCTGTGAGAAAAAAAAATAAAGAAGAAATATAGATCATCTGTGCAAATCTTGACTACAAAGAATTACATGCCATTTACTAAATATTACCTTGGGTAAGCTTGTCATTGCAGGCAAGTACAAATTTCAAAATAAGAGTGAACGCAAGTCTAAATATAAAGGATAGATACCATCTAAGTGATACACTACTGTTTTTACCTCGATAATAACCTGTCTTATAGACCTGATAAAGAGTGAATCACCAGGCCTTGATATCTCGGACAGTGATACAAGATCCAGTCTTCAACTCTACGGTCCATCGCAAAAGATATGGCCACAGAGCCTCGAGTGATACAATGAAGAATATCCTCCCTTATCTCTATATAACTCATGATTGGAAGGGACATACATCGCAAATTAAGATAAAAATTCTAGCTATACAGAAGTATTTAATTCTACGTATCTTATTGTCTAGCTCGAAATATGTTTGCTATTGTTCTCAGTGATAAAAGATAAGACACTACATCTAGGGTTACACAAGCGTGGCGATCTTTAATGGGTTTAAAAATGCAAGGAGAGCATATTTTTTTCCTTTGATACAGTACCTTACAGCACCCATAAAGATAATATTTAGGTGAACTAAAGCTATTTAATAATTAACTTAAATATGCCCTTACATTACATTTAAGTTTGTGTATTATATGCAGTGGATTCTAACATTATTCTTACCAATGACTTCAAGAGACCGTTGCTATATTAAAGAGACTTATACAAATAACACATTTTCCTTTAAAGACCTCTTCATTGAATTCGACTTCAATTCACAAAAAGAAGGCGAGAAGGCTTTAAATAATCATTTTGAGTATCTCTGTAACTTTCAGCAACAAACAAATATTTACACATGGGCCGATGATCAATTGAAAGACTTTGATAAGGCAAGTGCTTCTTTATTTATTATGTTTTGAAAATATCGACTGATACTTTATTTAACATAAGGATCCTACATATCATCCACTAGTGAGTTGAACTTATTTACTCATTTATATATTATGTAAACTTTTATAGATAAAGAGCTAACATAGATCCATCTAACTAACCATGTAGCTGTACTAACAATTACAATATTGTAAATTAATTGCCAGATTTATCAAAATTAGAAAGCTATGAAGAAGATTTCAAGCCGAAGCTTTTACGGTTAGTATTTTTGGATTTGAATTTAAGATGGTAATGTTCTTTCTCAAAAGTAGCGAAATTGAATACTAATATCATTACTTTTAGCGATATGTTGTCAAAAGTTTATAGAGATACAGATAGTAAATTGTTTTGAACCATTAGGCCGTATTTCACTGTCAGCGATGGTAGCACGGAAATATTAATTATTGAAGTAAAACCTTTCAATACAGACATATCCTTAACTGAGGTCCATGAGATCAGAATTGCAGAACTTGCTAAGAAAGTGCTACATAAACGAACTGTAAAAGCAAAACGCGAAATTTTTTTTTTGACTTTCACCATGACAACTATTGGTATTTAATTTTTAAATCAATCTCTAGACAACACTTTCTCATTATTTGAATGCTACTGATATCTTCAGGTGATCAAATGAACCTATACATACTTGCTTTTAATAACGATGCTTAAAATTATATAAGAATAACTTCGTTGATTTTATCTACACTTGTTGAAGCATACACCCATATGATACTAACACTTGGATCCATTTTTTCTTTCAAGGTAAGACACATTTGATAAAGCATTCAGTCTTTACAAACTTAGTTGTCTTAGGGCTTGATTACGACCACTCTCCCTTCCAAAGATGATTTACTGGAACCATATTTACACGAAGTCATAAAAGTAAAATCGAGTATATTGTATCTATTATAAATCGACTTCACTCCTTCATCAAAAAGCCAATTTCATTATATCCTATATAATATCCAATGACCATTTGCTGCCTGAACATGTATAAATCAAACATGTATATATATACGAATGTATTATTATTAATGTTACGATCAACATTTTGGATTTTGGTGTATTTGAAGTCAAAAATTGTAATTATAGGTAGAACGCACCATATTAATATCAACATAATTATCATCAATTGTGTTTCACCTATCCAAAGTCGACTATCTTGCATAGGTCGATATAGCTATTCGAATTTTTTCTTGGTGTTTTTGTTTTTAAGGTGTACCAATGTAAAATTATTATATGTAAATTAGCATTTATTTTCTCTCTTATATCTAGTCAAGTTGAACTAGAGAGTTTTTATATTGGAAGCTATTGATGCTGTTTCCCTCGATGAAATTAATATTCCACAAAGTCTTTTATCTTCTAAATTACTTGTTTGTACTGCTGTTCTTCAAGGTTTGGGACTCTTAGATCCCATTAATATTAGTTGCTCTTCTCACTTCTGGAATACATGTCAATATTCAGGACGCACTACTACTTCTGCGTTCTCATTCTTACTCTCAGCACCAAGTTATAGATGCTCTATTGTTGTCGCTAAATTCTAATCGAGACTTTTTGTTTTTGTAAAATGGAAGCAATTTATAGTTTCTTTTCAGCTTTCTAACTTATCGCTGTCTTCTTCACAATATTTTATCTATACTATAATGTTCTTATGTGAACAAACCAGCACTCTATCATTGAACAATTTAATGATCAATGGATTGATTGATAGAAGCGTCATCCGTCCAAAGAAAGTGCATTGGTTCGATTCTTAGTGAAATATTTCATCCACAGCTATACCTTAT
This sequence comes from Backusella tuberculispora, assembly GCA_024140245.1. NCBI lineage: Eukaryota > Fungi > Mucoromycota > Mucoromycetes > Mucorales > Backusellaceae > Backusella > Backusella tuberculispora. The sequence goes on along the minus strand of VCJD01005365.1, from coordinate 77,492 downwards.
AGTGTTATTATACGAATTCTCAATTATGTAAAATATAAGTACCATCGTTCACCATATAGTAGTTTGGCATTTTCACTACTTCTCGAAAATTAACTAACTACAATGAATTATCAACGCCAAATATCATATTGAAAATTTATAGCACATTAAAATTCTTTTTTCATTATTTAAAATAAAAGCCATCGGAATGTACACATTTTTTCCAACGCGTCAATAGTTTTTTATACCATTTTCGTAAAAATCACGTTCTATAGAGGAAATAAACGAATTTATAACCTTTTGATCTATATTTTGATCTATATTTTGATCTTAACAAAACTTGAAAAAGTGGTATTCGGTAGGAGAAAGGTCTGGGGAATAGGCCAAATGAGGTAGAGTTTCGTAGTTCTTTTTGGGCAAGTGCAATTTGGTGTTGACTGCGGTATGTGGTCTAGCGCTATCATGAAGAAGTATATCACCCCTTCTATTAACCAATGCTGCATCCATTTTTATCAATTACCTATGCATTTTATTTATCTCATTGCAATACTTTACGGAATAGATAGTTTCACCATCATCTAAAAGGTCAAAATGAATCACACCTTTCATTGACCACCAGATGGTAAGCAAAGCCTTCTTCAGATGAAGATCTGGCTTTTCAAACGTTTCTGGATCCTGATCCGCAACATGGCATTGTCCTTTCCTTTTTTTAATAGCATATAAAACCCATTTTTCATTGCAAGTCGCTATTCTATGAAGAAACGGAACTTCTTTATTACGAGCTAACAATGACTTGCAAACATTAAGCCATCGGGGGGTTTATTTTTCCGATAAATTATGGGGTACCCATCTTTCCATCTTTTTCACTTTCCCAATTCTCCTGAAGCCCCTATGAACAGTTGCATATTCAACATCTAGGCTTCTTCCTAACTTCCGCGTGGTTTTGTGAGCGTCGGACTCCACAGCCTCTTTCAACTCATCATTGTCTAACAGACGTGGGCGTCCACTACGGTGCTTATCATCAAAGAAGTGGTCATCGTCTCTAAACTTCTTAAACCATCTATGAACTGTTCTTGTACGTACTGTACTTTTTCCACATATATCATTCGTGTTTCTGGTAGCTTTTGCTGCATTGTCATGAACTTTGAATTCATGCAAAAAAAAAACCAGCTCCAAAATGATTTTTTTTTTCAAGTCTAATTAAACTCCAGTAAACGTATAAAATAAATAAGCTTCTAAAAATAAAAATTAAGAAATGAAAAGAGAGAATAAACAGCTTTAAAATGATGTCAGATAAGTATTTATATCATTATTCTTCAAATTTTTATTAATGTTTAAATAATATATATGTGGATACCCACCACAATTTATGAGACAACCTAGTAAATCATTTATAAAATCCCTCTTCATTCATTTGTATTTTAGTTTGCTATAGTACTACTATTATTGTTTATTTTTCATTAGCTACTTTCGTCTCTTTTCTCTATGACCACTTGTTGAGCCAGCATTGCTAGATGCTCGTTTCTATGACAACCATCAATTAGCAACTTATAAATCATCATAACTGTGAATACATACTCTTCCGGTGGGCGTAGTATCTCTTCCTTTTTGAGTGCGAACTTTATGCTCCATTTCCGTTTTATCCACAACCTTTTTCAGTTCAAACAAACTAACAATAGAATTTTGTAATGCCTCAAACTTATGACATATTTGAGCTGTTGGCATAATAGGTCTTGGACCTACACAATAATAAAAGGTTAATAAATCCATTTTTTTTTTATCTCTCTTTTAAAATCCATTGTATTCACCTATGCCCAGTTCTTCTAGCACTTTAATAACCTTTGGTTGCATAGTAGGTTTGACAATGGGTAACTTCTGACTTCGAACATATACACCAGGTGTAAGCTTTTCTTTTCGATCATGGTTTGCTTCAACTGAAATAGCCAATGAGTCTCTTATTTTCATTGATTTTATTTTACTTTTCCATTACCTTCCATAATTCCAGATGAACTGTTGGATAGTTTTCTTCCTTTTTTCATATCTTCGCCCATACTTGACTTTTTCTTCTTCTATAATGATAATAAAAAAAACACATTTATAAATGTATATGAGTTTAACGAGTAAATATAAATATAAGTAGATATAAATATAAAACACTATTCTTACAAATATTACCTTTAGATCAGAAGAATGAACACCACCTGCTGTACCACCAGTAATACCTATACCACCAGGAGATACTAATCCACCGGGACTAGTGTGTACAGGTGTATTAGGTGTAGAAGGAATTTGTTGTATTTGCTCCAATTTAAGTGAATTAAGTAAACTTTCTCTTTCTCGTGATAATCGAGCTTCGTTCATCTCAATACGTTTAGCTTCTACAAATAGTGCCTCTTCCTCTTCCACCTGCTCTTTAGTACGACTAAATAACATTATTAAAGCATTCTTTCGTTCGACTTCTTTTGATTTATCAAATGCATATTCTTGTGCTAAAGACTGCCTATCTGGTATATATTCCCCTGAAAGTGGACCCTTTCCTTGTAAGATTAACTTTCGACACACTGAATAATAACGATCTTTTAAATCCTAATCCAACTTTATCAATACCATAACTCCTTGTTATTTTTTTATCTTGATGAAAAAAATCCTTACTTCCATTTTTCTGATTTTTGTTTGGAAATCATAGCGATCTTCAATAATTGGAAATCGTAGATCATATTGGCGACATAAACTGAATAAATAATCTGTCTCTTCTTTACTCCAATCCGAGTCTATTGTCTTTTTTATTAGTTTACTTTTATTGGCTAGCTACTGTAATTGTTATATCTTACCAGTTAAATACCTATCGTAATCATCGTCACTGTAGTCAATAATATCAATCACTTTGTTAAATTTTGCAAATGGATAATCTGATAAAGCAAGCATAGTTTATATGTAAGTTTTGTAAATAAGCTATCTAATTGTTATTTATATAACCTTGGTTATCAGCTTCACTCTCTTTCACCCAGTGCTTTAACACTAGATCATCAGATCTGGCAGGATTTGTAAAAGGTTGTAACGCCCTACCATTTTAATATTATTAATACAATCATAGTAAGCTAAGATTCTAATCGTTTTACCAAGGTGTTGCTTTTTTCTTTGTTTGAAATTTTGCTTTATATGTTGGTTTAACAAATGCCACAGGCGGTGCTCCTCCTATTAACGAATAAAGTTCTCTACTTATTCCCTCTTTTTATAATAAAGAAATATACAGTTGAGTGTAATTGTTTAATGTGTATAAAAAAAAGAAAGAAAAAAGACATGTATAATAAAAACACACCAGGTCTCTTTTCAGTTTGTTTTGATTTCTTCTGTGCTGGCTCTGTTGGTTTTCCAATTTGTAAAATATCGCGTATATCGGAGCTGCTCATTTTTATTTTTTAATAGATGATGTTCATCAATAAAATCTTCTCAAGAATCAAAAAAGATAAAAGGCTTCATGACGTCGTTTTATATATTAAAACTCAGCTAGTAAGCTCTTTTGGAGAATATTTAAGGTTGGTAATGATGGAAAAGGCACAGTTAGGGCAAGGTTATTAGTATAAGATAAATATATAGAAGCAGAATGTTTTTATAGTGACATTTTGTTGTAAACACATTTAAATATACACCTTATGTACTAAAAATACAAAGAAATTTGATGAACCTTGATTTTTCAACCCAACTACAGCTTTCACATAGCTTTAGCAAATATATCATTACAAATATACCAACCATTTAGTATAGTATATATATGTATGTACTGAGATAATGTTTTCAAAACATAGTGTTTATTTGATTTTGAAAATGTCAAATAACTAGTATCTTTTATTTTACACGTCACACACAATATCATAGTACTTGATATCTTAAAGAATGATATCATCCAACAGAAAATATATTTTCTATGCGATTCTAATAAGCATTATATAGATATTAAGGTCCTATTTTATTAACCTTAAAAAAAACAGATGTTTTTATATAGATTGACTCCAAGTGAACTTACTTATAGAAGGTAATAGATCTTTTTTTATGTTGTTAGTGATTTATGGTCCAGGAACAATATTTATGTGAAAAAGAAGGACCAGCACACTTATTATGCAGATTAAACGTTATCAAGAATCGGCGTAATGTTTAAAAAGTGCATGTCTTGGATTGATATACAAATTCACTATAACTCTCAAACATAAATGTCTTTATTTATATTTATCTATAAAAAAAATACAAAACACCTATTCAATACATACGTATTTAAGATATTTCAAAGGGACTTATATTTATATCCTCTATTTATTTGTTTATTAAGTTTGTGTGGCTAACTCAAATGCTACATGATCTATTCTTTAATAATATTTAGAGTACACTCTTATATTGTATCAGCTTTTATACAATGTTACACATTTCCTTTTACCAGCTAATAGCCGTGCTCATATTGTTTGTTCTCTGATTTACTTTTCTTGAAAACGTGTTTATCGATTTTCTGAAATTAAAATAATGCCCAAAAAATACAAGTTCTTCTCTTTTAAAACAATATAATAGGATACTTGTCATTACCATTTATAAACATATTATATCATTTTCAAAAAGAGTAAAGATAAAAAAAATCATAAGTGAGTAAGTGAATGGATGACTAAGATATATTTTTAAAGTTTACAAAACTCAAGTTAATACATATTGATCAAACTCAAAATCAAAAACTAATATCTAATATATATGGTATGATATAATACATCGCTGAAAGTATGATTAGACCTTAAACAACCTAATCTACTCATGAAAACAGACAGTTAGAAAGACATAGATGTATTAAAGCTGATAGTTAGGAATATGGATTTACCTAAAATTGTATTATTCCGTTTTAGAATTATTAGATCACTATTGTATAGTGCTAATAGTTTATATAATTAAAAAGAAACACACTCGATATCTTTTTTTTTTAAAAAAAAAAATTAAATATTATAATAAAAGTACTATGAATGCAGTACTAGTATACTTTATGGAACTTTTTTGTTTTGAAAGTTAAGGAGCTATTCAAAAACCAGCTTAATAAAGAATCATACCTTTCAAGTGATCTCAAAACCGCCAAGTGCAGTTTCACAATAATCATTTTTATTATAGATTCTTCCCAAGATACGTATTCGCATAATAACACAATGAGCGAAGGTGCACTGATTTAACAAAATAAATAAATAAAAGTAGTCAGATGAGTTCCATTTGTTTTGCAAGAGTTTAATAGATTGAAGTGGTGCCACTGTACAATCTAGAGTTTTAAATATAAGCTATTATAGGTGTTTTGTGTTTTCACAGGTCTCACAGAATATATCATAAAAGGTGTGTACTAAGTGATTCAGGTTCCATCGTTATTTATCCATATTTCTTCATAGGCGTATTCAAAAATGGTAATTTTTTTTTTGATAGAAAATTTAAAAGAGCGACTGACAAATCGGCCATCCCAAAATAGAAATAGCTTGAACCAAGCCAATTCATGCTGGTTTTTTTTTTTCCTTTTCTTTTTTACAAGATTTTTCTTATTGACAAACTGGACAGACCCAATTACTTTGCCATAATTTTGATCTAGAATGCAAAGGTCAACATTAAAACGGTGACCTGAAACTTGGTACTACTCTTTAACTTTGAATGTTTGTTTTTGTTATTTGTTTCTTCGGGTCTTACAATGAGTGGTAGAACAAAAATAAGGAGTCGAAGAGAACACTTTTTTCCGTGTTTATGTTATGCTTTTGTAACCTATTTGTAATAAAAAAGATTACCTGTATTTATTATCCAACTGTAGTTTTATTTTGTAAAAGAAACAGAATAACTTTATTAGATTTTCTAGTCAAACAAAGAAAATTATTCCAAAGCACTGACATACGATTTTTTTAAAAAAAGAGTCGGATCAACTTGATTTCTATTATAATCACTATTACTACGGTTATTATTCAAACCGAGAAATACTTTTACTTTATGATTACTATTACCCAGTTCCATCTTCTTGAAGAAAATGGATTTTGTTTTGAGAATACAAAATAAGTAAGCAAACTTTAATAAGATCCCAGTATTGCCTATATAAAATTTTGATACATAGTATTGATCTCCCATTGTTTGTTTGTTGTTCTGCTAATCTCTAAACTAATCATTATAAATTAATTACCAATTTCTATATAGAAACTAAGCTCAAACAAAGTAGTAGATTTGTTCTACTTGATAATAGTACATATTTTATCCGTACTTGATATCAAGTATAGATCTCTTTAATATTTAATATTGTTTTTGCTCTTTATTTATCTCTTTATATAAATACACTTCTATTTATATACAAGCTATACATCCTGAGTAAGTTACTCAATTCAAATGCGGTTATAGAATTACATGCATTCGGTTTATAGGACAATGTTAATAAGATAAGGTGCAATTATTGTACTTCTATATTATACATGTACAGAGAAAATATATAAAGTAAGTAACATGGATACAGAAATATGTTGATATGATCTTCATTTTACGTCATGTCAAATGGTTAGAGAAGAAGAAAAATATTACATCAACAAATAAGGATATTCTACCGTTGATCATTTTATTTAAACAAATTATGGATTTAATACATGACTTTCAAAAAGAAAAGAAGAAAAAGAAAATCCATGATTGTTATTTATTTGTAATCTTTCTCCCATTAATTTTATAACGAATTATAATAAATGTTTAATTAAAAGTCGGTTACTGTCAGTATAAAAAATTATATGATCCTCCATATAAAAATACGTCACCAACGCATGAAAAGGTTATATATCACTACATATACATTAAAATAAAACCCCGTCGAATCGAACCGGGAATAAGCTGGCTCATTTTTGTTTCTATAGCAACTCAGGAACAATGTTTAAAAAAGATATTCAGGGAAATATTTTTTCTTTTTTTGATATGACTTGAACTAAAAATAAAAATATATCACTGATTTTTTTTTCCAGTGTACTCATAAATCCCATCCAAGCTACGTGTTTTAAAATATTACACAAAAGTGATTTATGTTCTCGATGACCAGAATAAATTCATGACTTAAATTGGTTTATAAAATTGAACTTTAATTTATAACTTTTTGAAAAGTAAGACAGGTACAAGAAGTTAATATCTTTTTATTGTTGAGCAAAAAAAGAAATAAAAATAACTTTTCTCATTCATTTTAATAAAGAATTATGGAAAGATAAATGAATAAAAATCATATTATATAAATCAGTATGGGGTTTTAAAGAATATGCATGGCTTTTTGTCACCATCATACTAATAAAAAGAACTGCGCT
>VCJD01005365.1:25546-39514 GCA_024140245.1 Backusella tuberculispora | reverse complement strand
AAAAAAAAAAAAAAAAAAAAAAAAAAAAAAAAAAGGAATTTTAAAAAAAAAGTTAAAAAGCAAAGGCAGTCCCAACATTGTAAAAAGCGGGATTTCAGGCTTATTTCATTACTTGATCCGATGTTACTTTTGTTAAGTGTATGGAAAGTAACTTAATCGACATCTACGTTGGATATAAGTGAATTTACTAGAAAAGACTGTCTTTATAGCTAATTGGTTTAAATTGTGACAAGGAAGTACATTTTCATTCATCGATATCATTACTCCCCCTGTCATATTAGCTATGACATATTTGATATAAAAATCTTCATTGGAACAAATATTATTAATGTCACTAAGGCGAGTACTTTCATTTGTAGTGTTTATCCGTTTATAAAATAAATTTTATCTGCGCGGGTATATTTGAGCAGTGAAAAAAAAAATTATAAAGGTGATTCAATCAGTTTATAATGACACTATTTTATTCGTGTAATAAAAATTTATTGACTCTGATGCGTCAAAATACTGATGATACGACTTGTATGTCCTATTTTATGATCATGATCATAAACTTCAATACTTGCTAGTAATGAAGCTTGTTTTAGATGTGCCTATTCCAAAAGGATGATGAAAAAGACTGTATTATATCCAATGATAATAACACCCACAATTCAGCTCTTAATAACATCAAACGTTTTAATCTGGATGATTACAGAGAGTACAAGATTAATACTCTGGAGAAAGCCAACAACAATGAATACTTTGTTCCTGTAGGTAACACAAGCCGTGCCGCTCATGACAGTTACATTATTTCAAAATTGGGCAGAGTATACAGATTAAAAAGTAGTGTTCTTTTCAAAACGTCCGACAGAAAATCTTTGGAGTCAATAGTTCATTTAAATGGTTTACAATATTCGGTTCACCGTTTGTTATGTAGTATATTCGAGGGTCATATTCCACCTGAAAAAATAGCATACCGGTCAGGTGATATTCAAAGTGGAAGCCTGGTTGATGAACTCGCTTTGTCTAATAAACCTAGAGATTTGAAGGATGTAGTTAATCTGAGGTATAGCCTGTTTGTTAAAGCAATAGAAGACTCAGGAACATCTAAGTATTCACCTCTATTGAATACAGACAACATTTGATTAATTATTTTTCCAAAGTAAATCCCACAGAAGAATTTCCAACCATAAGAAAGATAGAAGACAAGCAACATGGCAAACATTTGATTTCTAATTTTCTACGCATACATTCCTAGAAAAGAAATTCTTTCTTCAATCTACCAGAAGATAAATGAATCAACGCAATAATATGCATATATTATAAAGTTTACCTATATCAAAATGCCGCTTAGATAGTATTTAAAAAACTTAATCCAAACGACAAAAGCATTTTTTGGAATGAATAACTAAAAGGTACTAGCCATATTGATAAATTCGAAATGAGAGATGTGGTGAGACTTGATTACCCTGTTTCACACCTCAAATATCTTTTGCAGCAAGAATTTTGTAACAAAAATAATGGGATTAATCATTTAAAGAATGAACAGTGGAGAACGCCGAGCTTAGGTCTCTCGAAAAATCAACACTTCAATACCAATGACATTGCTGTAAAATATTTAGGAAGAGTAAAATACAAATGTGCTTTTATGGATTTGAATCTTAATAGAGGATATGTCCATTTTCGACTCAACGGCGAACATGTGTCCGTGCATCGATTGGTTGCATCAGTCTTTGTTGAAAACCTTAATCCTGATAAATACGTGTTTGTAAATTACACTAACTTGAATAAATCAGACAACAAGGCAGAAAACATAAAATGAGTTAGCCCTTCAGAAAATTTTACATATTCAACAGCTACAGCAACTTTGTATACAGTATAAGTCTCTAAACAATAAAGTGATGCTTTCATATATATATAAAAGCACCGATTAAAATCACAAACAATGAAACAAAGGAGGAATATTTTTTCAGTTCAATAAAGCAAGCAAGCACCTTCAATTCAAATGGTAAAACATATTTAATGAATTGTATTTCAATGAAGCTCTCCACAAAATTCAAGATTTCATGATGCTTTTCAGTTGATCGATACGAACGAAGAGTATCAGGAGGGTTAACATAGTCTTCTAGTATTGAACAAACAACGTATACTATTTCTTCGAAGAAGAACATAGAAAATAAAGCTCTTTTAGATAGCGATATGGTAAAAAGTCTCTAGCTCTGATGAAAGGATATTATTTTTAACTAACAACGTAAAATTTACTTATGTAAAAAGACCGTAAAACCAATTAGATTAAGCATATTCTAGATACTCTTTATATTTGATTTTCAATTACATTTATCATATATCATTATTTGATATTACATTCACAAATATATATATATACATATCATGCATCATATCTTTTCCCGAAAATCAGACTTATACCAAAAAAAAGATTTTATTTTTAGTGTGATAGTAAAGAAATAGAGTGGGCTACCGTTTAATGTTGAAAAAGTAATTTTATCAAGACTAACGAGTTCCAAACTATCTCTTTAAAGAACAAGAAAGGTTATTTTGTTCATTTACATTTAATCATACAAAATGCTTTATATTTTACATACTTGTCTCTTTGCTGGAGCGCTATGAGAAGACCCCCTTTAACCCCCCTTTTTTTTCTTATAAAACTTTTCTCATTAGTGTGAATGATTTTTTGAAAAAATTCCTCATTTTCTTGAAAAACACAGTATGCCGATTTCACTTATGTCCCCATCGGCCTCGTTCCTAAATTTTAAATATTTGCTATAAATAAGATATATCGAAAAGAAGTATTTAACAAATATATGACAACTTTATTTTGATACTAACTCCTATATCTTGAAGATACATCAATCTTACGGAAGCACCTCCATGATCATTTAGAAGCATTAATTCTCTTAATTTCCTATGTTTTTCCTCTTCTATATATATTTTTTTATGTTTGTGCAGGTGTCGTTTATAATCATTATAATAAGTGAGTAATTCACCAAAAAAAAACTGCAGATTGAGCAATCAGAAACCACAATTTGGAAATCCAAAACCGCGAAGATTTTTGAAATACCACAGATTGGCACCGTAACCATTGTATCTCGATTTATTTCTCTTTCAAAAATGATAATATGACATAAGGGGCCGAAAGGGAACCAGAGTTTCTTAATCCAATCTATAACAAGGGAATCTTTTTCCTCGACTCTATTGACATTTTTTTTATTTCTTTCCTCTTAATTTCATTTTATTTGGACCTTTCTCTATATATTCATAACAATATCTGAACGACATTAATTTTAGTGAAATTTTTATTGATTTTACAATACTTAATAATCAAATAAAGTCACAGTCATCAAGGAGGTTGAAATTTTCACGATCTAATAATAAAAGGGTTCGAATCCTTGAATCTTATCAATATTTCCGATTCGTCGTTTAACTAAAAAGGAAAAAAAAATCCCCCATCAAAACCAACATAATTTCTTTTCTAGTTAACAGCCAACTATGTATGTAATATAAAAGCATGTAGATAGATATAGTCATTTATTTCGTTATGATTAGTACAATATAAAAAAAATGATGAGATAAGATGAATAAGTTCTTTGTATTGATAGAACTAATAAAAAAAAACGAATAAAAATTAAAAGAAAGGAAGTTTGATCATAGTATTTTCAGGTGTGTAGAGATGTGCGGCACAGATATACCAGGCGCTAATCCCTGTAAGAAAAGTCATCCACCCACTTGCTTTTGTGAATTCATGAATTTCAGTAAATGCGCCAATAGCTCCAGTACAGAAGGACCAAAAAATTTGAAACATAATAACTCGAATCATATAGGGCTGGCGAAGAGTACCGAAGAAAAAGATGAAAGCAGCAATAGCAAAACCAGCTTGAATAAGACCCATACACTGATTTATAGTATGTTCACCACCATGTGCCAATGCAGCCTCTGTAAAACCAGAAGCAGGTATCATCATGATACCATATGTGAAGAAAAAGCCAGAGAATGTTAACATACAAGTACCAGGAAAGATGTTACCAAGTAATATTTCCATAAGACCACAAAGGAATTGTCCAGTAGAGCCATATCCCAAAGCAACACCAATAGCTACAGGAGGAAAATCGGTAACCAAACCTGTGTTGAATAAACCAAGAACAAAAGAACAGCAAGCAAAACCAGCAAAACCAAGAGGAACTGGGACTAACTTCATGAAACCTGGATTTACACGTTCTGTAGCAGACTTTAGTTCAGATACTTGAGTATGTTCAGCGATTTCAGCACGAGGCATGGTGACCTCCTGATGATGAAACTCTGGCTTTTGATCAACTGAAGACATTGAAGACATTATTTAATAAAGAAGTAGAAAAATAATTAATATTTTTAATAGCAATAATAATAAGTCAAATCAAGAAATGGTTTATATATATATATAGCATTTATATGTTTTTAGTCTTTCAAGCTAAAGGAGTTTGGGGTCACCTTTCACATGGTCACGTTTTTTTTTCATATTTTTCATTATTATAGTGAAAAGAGGGAGAGGAGGCGCTGTAAAACACGAATCCACTTCTCCACAGAACAATATCAAAGCTTATTTAATTACCACAATTTCCCAAGGTACAAAAATAAGGGTAGATTGTTCTCATCTATTTAGTCGAATTCCGTCTAAAATATTTTGACGGGGTGGGTTTAAACTATATTTTTAATATAAAACCATGAGTCCTCTATACCTATTAATAAGACGAATAAGTCATACTTTCAATACTCACTAAGTTTCCTATTCATATTACAAACAGCTTATATCTCAGTGACGAATATTGATATAGCTGCACGTCATTATCGGATCTACTATTATATTTGAACTTTTCCCACATTCAGGAATTATTTAAAAAAAATTGAGAAAGCGAAGCATTGACTTCAAAAAATAAACGATTTGTAATAATAATAAACCGGAACCGGGATAGTAAAGTTAAAAGAAATATCTTTCAAAATATGAAAAGAAAAAGACAGATTCTAGAACAAAGAAACGATAGATATTTTGAAAATCAACAATTGTAAAGAAATGCAAAGTGATAGTGTTGATGATTGATCTTATCGTTATTTTTAATTACAAATACGGATTTTCGGAATCGGATTAAATTCCGACAGGAACTGCAGAGTTATTATTATAAATAAAAAATTAAAAGGATCACGTGATATTATTTTGCTCAAGTACTTGAAATGGCATTTTTTTTCTCACTGTTTACAAAAAGAGAGTATGTTAAGAACAGTGAGAAGCATCAGATCAGAAAATGATTTAATTTGGAAATGCTACGTAACAGTAAACTATATTTGGTAGTCTTTTTTATATTAAGTAAAAAGAATTGCGGAAAGTAAGAAGTGATTTTTGCTTTGTATAAGTATGAAAGGAAGAGGGGTCAATGCTCCAAGTTGCATTATATATATAAGAAAATGAACATCAAAAAATCATGCTAGTTTAATTTCGGAATATTTCAAGTTGACGGAAAATTGTATCCGTAGAACCAAAATCGTTATATTTTAACCCGAAACAATAGATATTATATATTTTTAATTCATAAAGTTTAGCCGCTGTAACTGTAGAGATCAAAATATGATAACTGGTTTTTTTTTTTTGGTTATTCAATAATATAGTATTTACTAAGATTCTCATTTTTATTTATTTTATCTAAAATATGCAATAGGTGTTTGGTGGGAGGTATTGGATCAACCAAGTTTATTTACGGTTGGCATTTCTAACATCAGGGAACTTCAAAGGAACAACCAAAGTAGCTTTCTTTGCCATCTTATTACCGGCTTCACGAATCTCCTCTGCATTTGCTTTGTCTACCTTACATCCTAAACTTCTAAATAATTGAGCAACCTTGGATGGCTTCAATAATAAATCCTTGGCTAATTCATCGAGAACAACACTGTAATTAGTAACTCTTAATACAAGAGCAAACATATATAAAAGAATCTTGTCTGTCATAAGAGGTGTACGTCTATCATATGAATATAAAAATGTTGTTGTCAATTGGGAGACACTTTATATATATATAAAATAGACTTGTCATTTTTTAAATTACCTATTTCCTTCTGTGTATCTTTCAGAAAGACCATCAAGTACTACACTGGAAGGACTTTTTAATGCAGCCTCTACCTTTCTACGATTTCCCAAATCTGAGCTACGCACACGAATATAATAACCCATCAAAAGATTAATATACATCAACATACGAACGCGCAAACGATCCTTCTTTCCAGGTGAAGATAAAACAGCCATTAATCTTGTGTTGGTGAACTTTGAATCGTGATAAGCCAAATAGGTTTTGATACCCTGAAGAGATGTTTCCTTTAACAAATCCTTGGCATTCATTGTATTTAATTCCTCATCAGTGACAATAGACGAAAGTTCATATACCTCGTCTGGTGAGCTGGCATCGATGTTGTATTTGGGTACAGGCAAGTCAGACTTGATATCGTCACGTAATTTCTCTTGTTTGGGAATGTTGGCAGTGGCTTTACCGATCTCACTGTGTAAGCTGTCCATTTCATTGATCAAATGTTCACCAGTAACCAAATTACGTTCGTCACTCTTCAACTGTTGCTTAGCCTTGGCTGTACCGAATGCCAAACCAAGAGCAGCACGTGCCACTTGGCCACGAGCAATAGTAGTGGCATCCTGGCTTGTGTTTGCCAATGCCTTTACTTCACGGGTCATTCTCAAAACAGGTGCATTGGTTACATCCAAGCTGTTGTTCTTTTTGGAGTAAATACCTACCAAGTATCTAGAGTTTACAGTTTAGTATAAAACAAAACAAGGTGAGAAGAAGGAGAAAACCTACTTGCAATAAGTATTGGGTACTGCTTCGTCTCCAAAGTTAGCACCTGCAAAGCTAACTTTATCTGTTTCACCAACAACAACAGCCTGACTGGCTTTTTTAATCGAAGGGTTTGATTCACCAGTTCTGTATTGGGTGAACTTCATATCCTCTGAAGGCTTTGTACCAGGAAAAGTGGCTAAGAAGCATTATTTGTGTTATTTAACTGATATAAATAAAGAGATAAAAAAAATTGCGTTTATTGTCAAGTGAATTACCAAGGAAAGGTTGTTCATTTTTAGCGATCTCGACAATGTTTACTTTGACGTGGCGACCATCATTTCCATTTGAAGTGTCCTTTCTTTTTCCCATTTTTATTTTCGTTTTTAATTTTTGTTAAAGCTTTTTTTTTTAATATTTTTAATTAGGCTTTTTTTTATTAAGACAGGTGGCTTTTTTTTAACCACAAAAGAAAAGTTGTCACACTTTTGAGCATAAAATTAACTTTATTATTCTCATTACTCGAGTATCCAAGCTACCTTCAATCGCTCGGTACGATCTTTAAAACATGGATTATATGACTTATATGTCTGTCCATTCATCTAATTTATCTTTTGTTAAAATGCTTAGAAGTGATGTTTCACTGTCGATCACTACTCTATTTGGCTGGATACTTCAGACTTTTATTCGCTGGTTTACTAAGTTGCCGTTGTGTAACAGTGGAGAAGAAAAGAATTATATTTTCTTTAGTATAAATAGCAAATTTATGTTTGACATATGATTTGGAAGGCATGAAATTAATTGATACTGATCTCTAATCGTACCTGGGTGGCTTTTTCTGTTGGAGCTTTGTATTGGTTGTATCCTAAAAGTGCTGCATAAATATTTTCATCGTGAAACCTTTCAGCTTTACTACGTTACATTGATATATAAAAACATAAACATCTAAGTATGTAAATAAGCATATGGGTGTAAAAGCTATCATATTTATTTTAGAGTTACTATCAGTAACTTTAATGTGTATCTTATTTTTTTTATTTTTCTTTATTTTTCTTTATTAAATACAAGGTATTTTTAAAGCTCTATTTGGATCATAAATCTAGTATCAATTAAGTAAGTATGAATAGCTATAACATTCTATAAGACAGCAGAAAATGGTGCCTTTTTTATTGCTGATCGAAAATTGATTGAACACCCTCTTCCCCTAGATTTCTATGAATATATATGTATACCAATAAGAATAGTAATAACAAATATCGAATATATGCATTAAATAATTAGAGAACCAATATTTTTATATTACCACTAGTATGGATCCACGGAGCAATCTATAAAAAGAGAGGTAGCACATATCTCTAGTGGATATAACAGCATGCTTCCATTTTGCGGATTATTTTTCCTGTACCCATTCCCATTGAATTATTGATTGATTTTATTTCTATTTCTGGTCTGAACCTATCTGATACTTTACACTAATAAAAAAAAACCTCTTATAGAACCTTACCCTCTTTTATCGGATAACATTTAGATACAATGAAGGACTGAAATTGAATGGTATCAGAGGGAATTGGTAAATCGACTTGTCTGAACTTTGAAAATTCCTAACTATGACCTTATTAAATCTCTGAAGCGTTTCACGAATATAATCAATTATGAACACTCGTGTAAAATACTGTGACTCTTCATATGGTGCTATTAATAAAAATAGATCACTTGCATCGTCATTTCTCGATCCACTATTTTTAAACACAATATTAAAAATCTATGATGAAAAAGCACTATTTTAATAAATTGCACTTTAAAGAATTTACTTTAATTTAACAAAAAATAATAATGAATTCTAATATAATACTTCATACAAAATGTGGTTATAATTAGATAGCTGGGGTATAATTGGAGCAATATTTGTGGCATCACGCATTTCTTATTACACGCTTTGTTTAATTTATTAGTTCCGCTGATTATTTCAAATGCTTATGGTGTAACGAGTTTTTCCAGACTGCAACGGGAATTTAGTTCCGCTTTGGAACGGAAAAGCCTGGTAAATTAGTAATTGAAAACACTTTAAAAGCTCCAGTTTTGTTGTAACAGTCTCAGAAAATACTCATTGGAGCTTCCCATTTTGGTTAATCAAATCCAAATCCACGGAGTATAGATAGCAAATCAACTTATTAGACCAATAATAATAATAATAAAAAGAGTTAGAGAGAAACAAAAAGCATGGCTCTAGTTTATTTTATAAGAATGATAGCAAAGTATTAAAAGAAGAAAAGAGCATTTGATCTTATATAATTTTATGACATACTGTGTTTTTCAAGAAAATGAAAAAATATTTTCAAATCATTGAGAAAAAGTATTCACATTAATGAGAAAAACTTCCAAGTTATCGAGAAAAAAAACAAGAATTAATGAGAAGAGTTCTATAAGAAAAAAAGAAAAAAGGCTCAAGGGGGTCTTCTCATAGCGCTCCAGCAAAGAGACAAGTATGTAAAATATAAAGCATTTTGTATGATTAAATGTAAATGAACAAAATAACCTTTCTTGTTCTTTAGAGAGATAGTTTGGAACTCGTTAGTCTTGATAAAATTACTCTTTCAATATTAAACGGTTGCCCACTCTAATTATTTACTATTACACTGAAAGAAAAAAAAAGATTATAAACACAGTTGTATTACTCCATAATAGCTTGGTCGCTCAGTAGGGTATTACACTACGATGTGTCAACTTTCTAGAACAATACATATGTGAAGTGAGAATATCTGGATGAAATAGTATATTATATATAAACAACGCAATTCAAATTCAGTAAGTATCTATTTAATTATATTTTATAGTTGGTTTAAAAATGAAGGAATATTAATAATAAAATTATGAGTATTCATCTGGTAAATGAAATTAAGAAAATGTAAACGAATGTCGATGAATTTAACCCCACTCTAGGAAATTTTGGCAGGGAGTTTTAAAAAAAAATTGTTATGATTTGTTAACAAATTATAACATAAAATAAAATAAGGCAGAGAAAGGCTATTGTTCTAACTGTTCAATGATTTTCTGGTACCCCGCTTCTACTTGCTCCATCCGCGCCTTCATACTAGGTCTCTGTAACAAACTGGACCACTCGTAGAATCTATCTCTATTGACTTCATTTAAAAGAGTCGCTTTGATATCGGTTGTCTTCCCGTTAGGTGATGTGTTAAAAACTTCAAGATCCTCATTTTGTATGTTTGGCTGTTGCGTGACCTCATAAAAGAAACGTGCTAAGCTCTTAATCGCACAGAGGGTGGGTTTATTTGGGAAAAGAAGTTGGAATACATGAGGTTGATCACTGTAGGTCTCGAGGCGTACTTGGGTAGGTTTTTCAGTCGAAGTATTGTATTGGTTAGATGCTAAAAGTGCTGCATAAATAGATTCATCATACAATCTTTCAGAAACACCGCATTGCTATATATACGCATGTGATAGTAAGTAAGGAAATGAATTAGAAATAGACAAAAATGATTATATTTACCATTAATAATCTTGGTAGTCCTCTCAAGTGTTTTTTATCAAATACAGGACTGACCATTGGCATTTTCAACGCTTTATTTGGAGCATAAAATTGCAGTCTATAAAGATCATCACCAAATGTATCTATGTTTTGGTCATCAGGAAGTAGCGCGTTTAACATTGGTAATTCGTCATAATTTAAAGCTGGAGACGGAGCATGTTTAAATCCAACAGGTGGCAAGTAATCAGTCATAATATTAGACGTAATCGAGGGTAAGGAATGAGTCAAATCTAACCAAGCCGATAGTGTCATACCACCAGCAGGTAAAGGTAATTGACCATCACGAATAGCTAACAATAAAGCAAAAGTAAGTCCACCACCAGCTGAATCACCTGCAATCACAATCTTATTAGGGTCAATAGGTGAGGATGGCTCTGATTTTGGAGGATCAATTAAATACAAGTAAGTGGCCAATGCATCTTCAACAGCCGCAGGAAATGGGTTTTGTGGTGCTAAACGATAGTCTACTGCGCATGTTCTTCCTTTTGAATGCTACAAATATTATAAAAAGAATGAATATAAATTGATTGAAATAGCTATTTAGATATATTCATTCAATATATATCATATATTTACACTTATAAATTTACTCAAGAACTGTCGATAGATACCATAACATCCAATATAATAAGCACCTCCATGTAAATATAAAAGTGTATTCTCCTTCCGAGGATCTAATGGATTCCCTTTTTCCTGTAGCCACTCTCCACTCAATTCAGTTTTATCGCGATGATACTGCCAATCCCATCCAACTTGATGTTTTTCCAAGGGTGAAAAAACGTCTGATAATATCTTTCCTGCATGTGCTCGGTAACTATTGGGTACTTTGAAACGTCTAGAACGTATAGAAGATGGAACGGGGACATTCTTATTTGTACTTAATCTTTGTAGATCTTCAACTGTAATTTTACTCGATCGATAAAGCAAATCACGTATAAAGGTAATTGTTAATTCGGTTGGAAGAGACCAAGATTTAGCGGGCGGTCCTATTTCACATTTCATTTTTTGTTATTTTAATACATGCACACATGCATACATTTCGTTTATAAAGTTCAAATACCTTTGGTGTAATGATTGTACATGGTTGAAGTCATTAAAGACATTGGTGGAAGGAAGTGTGTCAAAAATAAAGCATTTGCCATTAACGAATTTGCCTCATTATTTGCTGCAGGTGTTGCTGTTGTTGTTGCTGTTTTTGTATTTGTTGTATATCTTCTCACTATACTAACTGCACGAATACTCTTAAATATCATTACACAAAAGATAGAAAGAAAGAGAAAGAAGGAAAGAAGGAAAGAAGGAAAAGATACCAATCGGAAGTTACCGTGTTAATTTAGAAAAAGGACTTTGAACACCAGAGTAGCACTATATAACTTCAAATGAGGTAATGGTTACCAGGGAGACACCCTTGAAAATAAAAAGATGATTGCCTTGGTTTATATGTTTTTAAGTAAATAACCGTTCGCTGAGTAGCTTTAACAATCAAAAGCGAGCTCCTGTTTCTGGTTCTTGAAAGAAGACGCTCGTATTGTAGTCCAATATTTAAGCTCACCTACAATGCATAATTAAACTCAGCTTGCTTGCTTATTATGGTTATTGCTTCTAGAATGAGAAAGTTCAACTTTCAAGTAAAGAAAGAAAAAAAAACTGTGGCTTATAATAGAAGCCAAACACCAGATGTCTTCAATGTTTTTCTTTTTTGAAACCTCGATAAAGGAGTTCTCTCTTGTTGTTTTTGATAATTTAAAATATTGAACAGCCTAACGAACCGAATCACCAAAATAACGCTGACATGAACAAGTTGGTTGGTCTAGACAATGTCCCATTACCTGATACGAGACACAATGTGGGCAAGATGGTACTTGACAGCATTGCTCATTCTTATAACCTGAGTTGGACAACATATATGCCCTGGGATTCAGATATCGCTCAAACAATTATTATCATAGAAAAGGAAGCAGAGCAGCAAGAGTTTCAAATCACCTTATTGAAACCTAATAAATCCATAAATATCGGTGTTTCCTGTGTTGCACGAGCAGGTAGATCATGCTATGATTGTTATAGTATATATTACTGAAATAATCATGTGAGTGTATTTATAGTCAAGGATCTTTCAGTATCTGTAAATCGAGTCTATGTTTTTCATGACGATATGCAGAAAGAATTAGGAAAAGTGAGTAAAAAGTTAACAGGTTCAGCCAACGGACATAACGGCGTCAAGTCTGTTATTGAGAACCTGGAATCAACAGACTTTAATCGATTTAGAATTAGAATTGGAATACCACCCCATAATGACGATCGCGGCTCTTACGACATTGTCCGTAGCCATGTTTTAGGCGAAGAAAAGAAAGTATTAGAAAAGGTCATTTATCCGATATAGGAAAATGACTTGATGTCATTTTGTTACTAGATGAGGCGTATGCCTTCGATTTTTTTCTCTTTATTATTGTTATTGTTATTGTTATTATCTATATTAGCCTGCCCTTGTAAATGCACTCCTTTTTTAAGTGATACATTTTACGAACAGAAAGGGTTCTGGAATGAATTTGGTAATGAGAATTCCTGCGGGGGCTCTTGATCGACCAGGGTAAACGTACTTGGATAGGGTGAAACGGGTGTATTGAGGGCGTAATGATAAGTAACAGGTGATAGCTTTAACGTACTCGATTGTAAGCTATGAGGTTGAACCATCAATGCGGTTGATCGTGTTTGATGAGGCTGTTCGCTTTTGGCTAGACAGTCGTGAGAAGTGACAAAGATAGGAGGCGAATCATTCGAGACTGGTTCATAATCTATATAAATATAAGAGTATGTGTGCGTATTTGTTTGTATGTATGTATGTATGTATGTATATATGTATGTAGAGTCATGTTAATATCTTTATTGTAAAATTACTTTCTACAGAGGAAGAATATTGTATCAGGAAAAAAAAAGAATAAAGATATTACATTTATCATTTTGTTGTAAGAAATCAGACATTTTTTTTATGAAATGTTGTTGTTGATGTTGTATATCTTTAGTTTCTGCAAGTTCCCTCAAAATCAAAGTGAAATTATTTTGCATAGACGCCAGTTGTCTTACTATCTCTGAATAAGTGATCTGCATTACTGCCATGTGTGAATGAATATTATTACTATCGCTACTATTACCACCACTATTATTTTTATTATCTTTTCTGGCTTCAGTTTCGATTGATTTACGTTTAATTTCATCTAATAAATCAGGTCGATCTTTAAGGAATCTAGGATGAGAAAACTCCCAGATTTGATTTTCGGCAGTCGTACGCTGTCCTCGAGGAGATTTATTTACTTTGTGGAAGCCATACCTGTGTACATATAGATACAATTTTAGTGTATTTTAACTGTTAGTAAAAAGTGCCCTTTGTTTATGAAATGGGAGTACATGACTTGCATATTTAATTGGCGTACAAAGCTACTGAAATTATTATGCTTGAAATGCTTAGGTAACACATTTCTGGAAAAGACTGTGATATTACAAACAATAAAGGAAGAAGATGTATAACTCCAAGTAATTAAATGTTGATATTGACTATCTATTACCATGCTTAATATACATACGTTAACGAGTGAGTGAATGAATAAATGAATGACTATAATTAAA
>VCJD01005358.1:15314-26499 GCA_024140245.1 Backusella tuberculispora | reverse complement strand
AAAAAAAAAAAGAAAAGTACAAATAAATCCTTTTTTTTTATAATCCTTTATTTATTTATTTTACTTCAAATGATACCAGTGAGTGGTCTAAAAACGTCTAACTCTGAAATTAATTGACCAGAATGTGTACATAAATTTGAATTTGACTTTTAGATTCCAAGAAAACCAATTGATTCGCAGGTTAATGACACTATGCTTCGGTACCAAGCAAAATTACCCAAGCAGCCCGTCCCTGATCTTCATGAAACACTTCAGAAATATCTATCTAGTGCTCTTCCATTGCTAAATGATGAGCAATACAAGAATACTTTACAAGCAGTCAAAGACTTTGAAGCCGTCAATGGACCAGGACATGAACTACAGCGACGATTAATTGAACACTCAAAAGATCCAAAAACCATGAATTGGTACGCAGATTTTTATTCAAATGCATTTCTTTACGATCGTAGACCACTTTTCGCTGCAAGTTCTTATTATTTTGCGTTTAAAGATGATGGACTTTGTAAGACAGCTGCTCAGCGTGCTGCTGCTATTACAAGAGCTGCACTCGAATTCAAAAGGCAGATTATTGAGAGGGAACTTGAACCTGATTGTATATTAGATAAACCACTTTGTATGGATATATATGATTATTTATTTAACTCTTGTCGCATCGCCTCGAAACCGATTGATAAGGTTGTCAAATATGATCCTTTTACAAATACTCACATTGTTGCCATTCGAAAAAACAAATTTTACGTTATTGATTGTGTATATGAAGATCATCAGCTCAGTACCAAGAAATTAGAGCAACAGTTCCAGAGAATAATTGATCATTCAGGCAATGGAAAAGGTATTCCAATTGGATGTCTCACTACACATAACCGCAATAAGTTGGCAGAGGTAAATTTGTGACTAAAAAAAAAAAAAAAAATCATTTATCACTAATGATGTTGTATCGAATAGTGTCGAAATTTATTATTCGAAAACAGTCCATCAAACGTAACGACAATGGAAAAAATCGAAAGCTCATCATTTGTGGTATGTCTTGACGATAGTAGTCCTGAAAGTCATGATGAAATCTCTCGAGCTTCTTGGCATGGCGATGGCCGAAATAGATTTTTTGATAAAACAATACAATTTGTTGCTTTCGAAAATGGTAAGGCAACTATAATTATAGAGGTAAGAATACAGCTGTATATAATTATATATATTTTTCCGGAAATAATTTAAGATGCTAAATTTATTATTAGCATACGTATGCTGATGGATCTATTACACATCGTTTAAGTGAGTTTATCTGTAGTGGATTAGCTAAAAACTTAGTCAACCATGGGCCTGAAAATGTACGTCACGGTATTCCTCAGCCTAGTGAGATATCTTTTATTACTAATAGAAATATAGAGGATGTTATTTCTCATGCAGAAAAAAACTTTGATCATTTTGTTGAAACAAATGATATGACGGTTCTCCATTATCAAAATTATGGTAAAAACCTTATCAAAAAGTTCAAATGTTCACCCGACGGATTGGTTCAGATGATAATCCAGCTAGCTTACTTCAGGATGTTTGGCACTTCAAATCCTACCTACGAAACCACTCAAATGCGACAGTTCCAATTTGGCAGAACAGAAACTTCGCGCACCGTTTGTGAGGAATCAGTTGCTTTTGTCAAATCTATGGAAGAACCAAATTTAACTCCTAAGCAAGTAATGTTCTCTTTACGTTCTGCATTGAACGCATACAGGATTTCTATGGCAAATGCCAGAAATGGAAATGGTATAGACAGGCATCTGCTTAGTTTAACATATATGCTTAAGCCTGAAGAAGATATACCAGCCTTATTTACCGACTATGCATTTGAACACTCGTGCAACTGGTATATTGCAGCTTCACAAGTCACCTCTAAATATTTTGAGTTCTATGGTTATGCTGCAATACATGAGAGTAGAGTTACTTCTCCTTACATGATAAATAACGACTCCCTACAGTTTTGTATCGCGAGTAGTAAAGATATAATTATGAATGGTAAAGAGTATACCGACGCCACTTTTAAATTTAAGAACCACTTAAAGGTTGCATGTGATGATGTTTATAGTTTAATGCTATCAGAGAATTCTGATGCCAGTAAGTTATAAAGTTATAAATGTTTTGTTACTTTAGACTTTTAGTAGTAGTAAATATATCAAGTATACGTAAGATTCTTATCAATAACCGATATCTGAAATAACATAATAATATAATCAATGTATACAATAGTTACAATAACCCTTTACATCTATATCTATATAAATAAAATGAAGCGATGTTTTTCTTTTGTATAAACAAATAAGTTCTTCAACGATATCTCTTCCAAACAATGCTCTCACTTGTAGTCCTAGTGCATATATATATACTAATCTATTCAATAATGAAAACATAAAAGCACCTTTATAAATTATGTGTTTTTGGCTTGAACTCAACTATTGGTATTGGTATAAAATTAGTAGATTTATCAAGACAGTCATTAGGGAGTTTCAAAGGGGAGTAAAAAATTAGTGTAATAACAATATTCCACTGGTGTAATGGCATATGAGATTGGTATATTTCACTATTTTTTATTCCACTTTGAAACCCCCTAATGACTGCCTTGATAAATCTATTAATTTTATTGCAATATATTGTACTGAAATCAGTTCAGCATTGATAACACAGGCCATATGTCAAATTTACTGTCTTATTACTTCACTGTTCAATTTATATATTTATTGCAATAGGGTTTGTGAATTGACGTACCCTTCTATATATAATCATATCTGATTTTTATCAATGTGATTATAAATGTTTATTACTATATTAGCACTGATGAAAATGTTTCTATTTATAGTTTACTATTTCCAATGATAACCGATATCTGTGTAAGTGAAAAAGCATTGGTTAAAAATCTTCTGACTCTTGAAATTGTTTATTATTATACAAATCCGCAGGCACTTCTATTTTAACATAACTTTTTATAGTTATATAGTTTAGTTTGTGCCATGTCAGCACAATTATGTCGCTCTATACTATTTTTTTCTTTATAAATGAATCATTCTAAATCTCTGATATATCAAGATATAAACACAGCTGAATACTCTTTACTGTTTATTTCAAGAAATTGAGAAAAAAAAAACAATTATTTTGAGAAATAATAAATAATTAATGAGAAAAAATGAAAAAAACATTTAGGAAAGCAGGGGATCAAGAAAAAAGTAACAATTGAAGACATGAACAGACATAGTAGCATATTTCAATGAGTAACAAAGAGTCATAATAGACACAGGTATTAACAAATAGAGTCAATGGAGTAGTATCAGAATAGACATAGTTGTTATGAGGTCGAAAAGCAAGCCAGGATACAGACATTCAAAGTGACTATCAAATAAGGAGAGCAGATAATAGATTTGAAAAGTAGTAGCAACATGTATAAAGTTGAAATGAGCTTTTTCTTTTTAAGAACAAGAATTAAATAATGGTACTTACGGCAGTGTAGGCCTACTGATTAGCCGAGCGATAACTGGGCGGGGGGGGGGTTCGCCTTATATTTTTTGACCCTAGATGACCAAAGCAGCAGAACCGAAGTAAATGGGGGTGTGTTTTTCGTAACCTTAAAAATCATAGTAATAAGTTAGAATAATGAATTCATAGTGGGTATGGTGTATAACTTACTACATCTACGTTCTGTCCCGGTTAATATTACGATCACCTGGGGTCACCAAGGTTATCTGATATTTTCATGGATTGCTATGCTATATGCGACGAGTTTCTTCACTTATTTTTCTTCTCAATGACAAATTCCATAGTGCTCTTGTGCATTATTTTCATGATTTATGTATCTCACTCGTTTATGCTATTTGAGCAATCTATAGGTGTCAACTCAAATGATTTAAATAAAAAGCTATTTTTAAGTCATTTCTAACAATCACAACGATTATACCTTACCAATTCGTATTCATGTCAAAGTATCACGAGATTACCTCTTAAGCATTTTTTCTTACTCCTGATGGTTTTCTCATTCATTTTTACACTTTTTCTCAATAAATTGAAAAATTTTCTCATTTTCTTGAAAAACACAGTATATGCTTTTTCTTCTTCTTCTAGGTATGGTGACTCTAATTAGCATGGCCACTTGGTGCTTTAGATTAGATTATATAATATAATCGAATTACCTCTGTAGAAAATCCACTGCGCTTTGCGGAGTAAACACATAGAATTATTAATTTTATTGTATTTTTATATATATCTATGAGCTATCTTCTTTATCTATTCATTTATTTATTTACATGAAAAACTTACCAGCTGAACTTCTGTCACAAATCTTTCTTTTGCTCCATCAGGTAGACAAGGTTAAGTGTATGACTGTGTGTCGTCAGTGGAATAATATAATACAAAGAGCTTGCCTATTTGATACGGTATATATAGGCAGTAAAGAGCAGCTAGCCAAGCTAAATGAGAAAATTCAGCAATCACCTTCTCAAGCACTCAAAGTTGAACGTCTGGCATTAACTGTGGAATATCCTGATTTTCTTAGCAGAGAAGATATCACTAAACTAGTTTCTCTCTTTCCTAATTTACGAGTTTATTTCCGTTGTTCATCAGATTGTGATGATGATACTGTAGAAGATCAAATATTACCACTACTTTTCTGGAATAACATCGAATATATTGCTGATCATTCCGTTAGCTGTGTAACGACTCAGCACATCTTAGCCTCAAGAATATGCCCTCGTTTAACAAAAATTTCCATAAATGGAGGTGAAGATGATGACGGAAGCCATTTTATCAGCTTATTAATAAACTCACCTGCTTTAGAAAATCTAATCATAAACGGTTTTTACTTTCAGTTGGAGGATCTTGAACTGTTACACGAAAATGCACCTTCGCTTGCTTCACTCTCATTCAATAATAGTACAATAAATTGTGACAAGAAATTTCCTGTAATCAAAAAATCTGCAAGAAGTATTACTAAACTCGAACTGAATTCAGTAGGTATAGTTATATCAAGCGAGGAGATACCATTGTTTCAATATATTGGTCAAAAATACATAAACATTTCAGAGTTACTTTTTCAAGTATACGTATTATTGATAAATAATTATGATCTAGTAAAAGATTACTATGCCGGATTTATATCTCTTATGGGAAAAATTGGATTACAATTAGAAATACTATCTCTATCAGTAGAAGTGCCATTAATAGACTCAATTCATACATTGGATCACATCGGTTGCAGAATTAAAACTCTTCGTCTTTTTTCTCTGGAAAATTATTCGTATATTGAACAGATAGTACGGTCTGACCAAATGAACTACATTCAGGCGCTGACAATAGACTGGTGTTTGGAAGGTCACTCTTTATCTTGGATGAAGCAATTTAAAAAGCTCAAGGAGCTGGATATGACTTTTTCATATCGCCAAGAGGGCATAGCTAATTTAACTGAACTCTTAAATATGATAGGTGATGGTTTGGAAGCGCTTAAGCTTCATTATAATTACCTAATATTTGATCCATCAACTACTTGTCAATATCCCTCTCTCAAAACGTTATCAGTCCGATTCTCACCTATTCCCTTGGAACTTGATTGCTTTGTTTCTCAGTCCTTTCCAAGATTACGAAAACTCGAGTTTTACGGATGTCTTTGGTTGTCAAGACAGTTCTCCTTGCCAGTAATTGATCTTTTTTACTTGGAAATATATGGAAAACTTTCAAGTGATAATAATGATAAAAATATCTTGATAACAACTTTAAAGAATAACGAGCGGCAATGGTACACTGACCAGAATTCAAGTAGTTTTTATATAGTCAAGAATGTATTTGGTTCTGGCGACGCATCTCTACTTCCTTCTATTACAACTTTACCCTTTACTAAATTCAAAAGGCAATTCTATTTCGAATTTACGTGTAACTCTGTACAAACTGTTTTCTTTAACAACTGTATAGATTAGCAATATCACTAGCACTTTATTTTATCATTATATAAGTGAAAAGAATCATCATATTTAAAACAAAGTATACGTTCCAATTGCTCATTATCTAAAAATAAAAAGATGCCTTTTTTCTTATATGTACATACTTCTTGTTCAGAATAGCTTTTCAAATTACAATAACTTATTTTCTTTTGTCATTCAATACACAACATCAAACACCCCAGCCCACGATATGTAATTAAACCAACTAACTTCCAATTTCTATAATACTTTAAAAAAAATCTGTAATTTTATTGCACAAAAAAAAGAACAAAGCAAAGAGTTTGGATACTTTCTTGGAAAAAAAAAAAGAGGAGAGTGAGAGAGAAAAAAGATGAAAATGCTTTTAGACGGAAGCCAAGATAGCAGGCTCAACAAAATCCTTGCTGGCCTTAGATCCAACATCTTCACCAGCGGCAGAAGCACCACCGTGAAGAGCCAAGAGGGCAGAAACATCGAACTTGGGAGCCTTGAGGATCTTGACCTTGCGGGTGTAAGTGTTCTGGAGAGGATAAATACCCTGACAGGCCTTTTCAATGCGGACAGCGATAGCATCCTGAGCAGAGTTGGAAGCAGAGCTGGTGACCTTAGCAACGAGTTCCTTGAGGTCACAAGCAGCAGCCTCTTCGTTCATGATCTCGAACATCTTCTTGCGGATCTGACGGATCTGGGAAGACTGGGCATAGGTGGTCTTCTTGATCTGGTTGCGACGGCGAGCAGTGAAGGAGATACAGAAAAGACGAACGAGGTAACCGTCGGTGGTCTTGACATCGACGAAGGCCTCGATCAAAGTCTGCCACTTCTTGACCATGGAGCGGAGCTTGTCAGTGGTCATATCCATGCGGTAGAAGTTGGTGAGACAGTTCTTACCCTGGATTTCATCAACCTTGAGCTGGATCTTGCGGAAAGAGCGAGCCTCATCCTTGGAAAGATCACCAAGGGACATCTCAACGATACGACCGTTCAAAGAGTCGTTGGCATTGCGGAGACCTTGGGTACGGTTGACCAAAGTCTTACCGACCTGACGGACCTCGAACATGGAGGGAGCCTTAATGTCATACCAGTCCTTACGGGTGAAAGGGTCGACGCTGAATGCAAAAAATAAAAAGAAAAATCAGTCAATCAACTAAACTTTATCGATTATGAACCAGAGAGAAAGAAAAAAAACGCCATGTTGGAATTGATAACTGTATATTTGTTCATAATTTAGCTTGAATTCCAATTAATTAATTAATTCTTCGATCTTTAAGTTAAATGTTGAATCTTATAATTGGCAACGAACATCTCTAAATCTAATTGATATCCAATATAGCAATTTTTCTCTTTATCTCTCTCTTTCTCGATTTCAATAAACTTTAATACTTACACCTTCTTCTTCAAACCCTTCTTTCCTTTACTGAGACGCCTATAAAGTATATGTCAATAATTCCGCAGATAAAACAAAAAATATATATATATGGGTAAATAAAACGCACTTGTTCTTGCCAACAGCTATAGATTAAACATAATTAAACGTTAGTATTGAATACACTGATATATCTAGATGGATGGATGCATACCCATATTGTCAATTAAAAAGAAGGTTAGATAAGTTAGGCAGTGAAGATGCTATTATGTTCTCCCGGAGCTGCCGTTCGTGTGACTGTTGGTGATCAAATTTGGGCCTAAAATTTTTATAGGCACAAAAATATCTAAAATCTTTACGTGTGGAGTGTATTTTTCTATAGTGCTATTTATGGTATCATTAAGCCTATAAAGATACCGTGCTTGCTACAGCGCACATTGTTTTGAACTAGATATCACAATTATTACTTTAATAATTAATAATCCAATACATATCTTGAGAGGAACTTATATTAATTCGCTGAAGCAAAAATTAACCGATTTGCTATTGGTAGTGATTGATTAAATACTACTTCTATTTATGGTAAAATTGGGTATACATTTAATCCTTTCATTTTTTTTAAAGGATTGGTGATACTAGTAAAATGCTATTTTATAAAATTTACTCTACTAATTCTAAAGAAAGCCTTGAGAAAATTGTTCTGTATCGAATTGTAATAAAAGCATTCTTATCAGTTTATTGAATCATTCTTTTAGCGAAAAATATTACAGCGTTACTGGCTGAAAGTTATCTTTCCCTTTTTTTACTTTTATTTATTCTCATTTTTGTTTGATCTTTTGTCGATCTTTGTCAGTAAAAGACAGATCCTGATAGGATTTCAAATGCATATATAGTTTACTAATCATAACGTTTTATATCACTGGTGAAGCTTTAAGAAACTTGTTTTATAGTAATGCTTAGCTTATTGAAGATGTCGATTTTTTACAATATTAAAATCGTTGAGGAACGCTTGTAAATATATATATATATATATATATTCAATCACCTCTTTCTCGAATTCGGATCTTTTTGCTATAGCGGATTGCCTTTGGAAGTTATTTTAAAACGGAGACGACGCTACACTTCAGACAGAACCCCGGATATTAGTTTTAATGCGACCGAGATTTAAACGTCATCTAATAAAACATTAAGCCTTTAAACGAAAAGGATTTTTTTTATATTTTAATAGGGTTTTATATTTCAAAATTTTACTGAATAAGTAATGGTGATGGTAAACCACGCGTAAAGGAGTTTTTTTTTTGCGACGCAACGCTGATATATTCGTCAATTTTAAAAAACGAATTTTCCCGATAGCAAGGGTCGGTTATAACCGATTAGCAAATCAATCTATTTAACTAAAGAATCTAAAGTAAAAATGTCTTAATAGGAGGTCATGCCATAGTTTTAAATGGAATAAATGTATTGGAAAAATTAAAACACAGTCGCGTGTAACAACTTTTTTAATACAAATACATGTTATCATTTCTTCAGGGACATAACAGTATTTTTTTAATTTTTCTTTCAGTATTTACTTTTAAAAGTTCTACATATTAATATATGGCTCGTTTTGCATATTTACCCATTGAGGTACAAGAATTAATTTGCCTTCGTCTTTTAAAAGGTGATGACCCTACCTCTTCTGCTATAACGGCGATTAGAGTATGCAAAACATGGGCCAGTATTATATGTAAAAACATCTATAGGTTGGAAAATATATACACACATATAAATTTTAAGCTAATATATCAAAAAAAAATATTTAGAGATTTTGATTTTCATAACTATATTCAATTTATTGGATTTGTTACTACGGTTGCGTATCCTTCTAAATATACTGTGATACCATACAGTAGCTATGTACACCGGCTTCGTTTAGAACCTGTCAATAGATACGGTGTAGACTCTCGTGTTAAAAAACTAATCAAATCTTGCCCAAATCTTGCTAGTATATTGTTTGGTTCGTCCACCAGTGTTTCAGCAACTACTCTTCAGACTATGGGTCGACTTTGTAACAGGATTCACACGGTAGAACTTGGTGGACTTCAATGTTTTCCTTTCATGTTTGACTGCGATTTTTCAGGAATGAAATCTCTTCGAAAAATCACGCTAAACTCTACACCATTACAAGCATCATCTCTCAAGACAATTTCTTCCTCAATTGCTTATCTCGATATATCTTTCATGGATGCCATGGAGTTTGACGAATTAGTAAATTTTTTAAAGAGTCATAGAAAACTTCAAACTTTAAAATTAGCCCAATGTCGATATATCAATCGTGATTTCTCGAAACTGGTGATGCTGCTACCTCACCTTCACACACTCGAGCTAGCTGGACATGAAATTGATGATCATACTATAAATGGTTTATTTGACTTGCCAATCAAACTATATTCACTAAAGTTAATTAACACACATATAACTGATAAAACACTTCAGTCACTAGAAAACGGTTTTATCATTATCAAATACTTAGATCTATCAAATAATACCCAAATAACACAGAAAGGAATAGATTGGTTGTTAAGAAACAAGACTATAAAAATCGTTAAATATATAACTATAACTATATGAATTTTCTTGTATATAAACACCAATCGGTAGACATAATAAAGCTGTTTAGAATAATGTTATGGTGAATTAATTAAAACTCGTTATAAATGCAGTAGAATATATCTTTTTCTTTACTACCATTACAGAACTTTAAATATTTATAACTGTTGCTTGTTTTTCTTTTCTCTTTGCTTCGAAATTTTCAATTTTATTTTCTACTACTATTAGAACTTATAGTAAGATCATGCTTTGGCGGCATATATAGGTCTCATAAAATAATATATAAACTGTATATTAATTGTAGAGAATATTCCTTAATAATCATATAGATAAGGATGTATTATTCCATTTATCTATCTAAGAAATATATTTATTATCATCATCTTACTCTGAAGTTATTATACATCAACTGTACAAATTACTACGCACCTAGTATTTTTCTTTAAAAAAAAATCTTTGTTAAATTTATATGCCTTCAAATTCTACCATTTTAAGTTATTTTTCATTTGAACTCCTTATTCTAAAAATTATAACTGACATTTTTATGTATCAGAATTCAGTTAGTATATTCTAGAAAAATGCGCATAATAAAGTGATAAATTTATGCCCTTACGGCACCGACTTGGACCCATTTTCCTAGAGTAGCTTACTTATGATTTAATTGACACTCGTCAGCTATTATAGTTTAAAATTTCTTGTTATATACTGTAACAGCACCAGTTATGTTAGGCGAGTATTATTTTATTCTAAATAATATTTCAAATGATATAATAAATAAGTAATATATGCAAGTCCTTGAATGCTATCGTAAAACCCTTCTATTTTTAAAATTACATGTCATATGATTGTTATTCTAAGATTCAAAACGAAATATGGCGCTTTTTAGAATACGTACTAAAACTAGACATATTAAGATTACTTCTAATTTCCTAAAAGATTTGATATATATATTTTAATTAGAATCAAAGCACTTCATCATACATATTGGCCATATAAAAACACGATAAAATCAATAGAATGCTGATTTTAATAAAACAAGCCAATATATTTATATTTTTTGTATGCATAACACTCGTTTCAAAATCTATAATTTGTTTAATAGAAAGTACACATATACATATACATATACATATAAGCTTAAGCTTGATATTTCAGAATAAATTTTTAATTCTATATTCTACTTGACTTGTCAATATTAAAAATTGCAGCGGATCCTCGAATAATTCATCCTTTGATAATTTTATACTTTGGTCATTTCAATATTTTAATGACCCTCTTAGAAAGTGAA
>VCJD01005358.1:3568-14904 GCA_024140245.1 Backusella tuberculispora | reverse complement strand
GTTTCTTTTTTTTTTTTTCTTCCTTCTTTGAAAAAGGAACTTTGCTAAAATTAAAAGTATATGTGATATCATAGCCTTCTATGTGAAGGTATATACTGGGATAATCAAATGGATAAATGACATATGAGAGTGACTATTATTATAATGAGTAGATAATACCTCAACACGATAATGTTATTATAAGTTCCATTTCTTTTTTAGAAATGAATAATTAAGTTTACCAGATTCATCTGTCAATACTTTTTACGTCTATGTATGTAACCTAATGAAAAAATGAGAGAGAAGTGTATTATAATAAAAGGCTGCAATTTTTTACAAGCTCCTATGTTTTTCCCCCTTTTTTCATATAGTATATGAAACATAGCTTAAATGATAATATGGTAGAGTAATTGAAAATGTAAGTGTGTGTACTAAAATTTAGGTATTTTTTTTTACGTAAAATCTAGTTGACTTTAATAATCTATTTAAATATGATAAACATAATTGGGATAAATATCAAAAATAGTTATAAAACCTAATCAAATAGAGTAAAATATAAGTTCTTCTATTGAACTTGGAAAAATATTCACAACATATATTTTGCCCAAAGAGTTTATTCTGTTTCTAATACTTCATTAAATCTACAATAGATTATAATTTTAGAGCAGAAGGGATAACGTTGTTCCATTTTTTTCTTTTCTTTTCTTTTTCATATAGCTCAAATGGAAGTTCAAGTATTCAGCTCGGGAGATAAATTGATCGGATCTTAAAAAAATCGCAATAAGTACAGGCGCTGTCAATTTTGTTGGTTCAGCTCTTGCTTATATTTGTTATATTTAAGTCTTGGAAGAGAAAAAAGGAAAAGGAAAGAAACAAGGGAATGCAAACAAGACAAAACAAAATGAAGCAAAATACTTTGAATAATTCAAGAAAAAATAAAAAAAGAGCAAATACACTACGCAAAATAGCAATGCATCTTGCTCAACATCAAATAGGTATTTCCTAAGTTATTACTAGACAGTATTCACTTAAATCTTTGTTTGGTTAACTTAATGTTTGTTTAAAATGTAGAAATACCTTTAAAAGTAGTTGCAGTTATATTTATAGGGTATTTTCTAAATTTACCAGTTTTCCAGCACTTCATATTTATCTCAAACCAACGAAAAGACGGTCGATATGAAAAAAGCTTGTGGGATATACCTTTTCTTTTTTTTTATGTATGCGTGTTTACCGCACTTCGAGCATCATTTATGGACTACATACTTATTCCTTTAGCAAATATTACAAATGCACCAAAAAATAAATATCAGCGTTTTGCCGAGCAGTCATGGGCTTTTATTTATTACGCAGCTGCGTTCTCTTTTGGCGTTGTAAGTAGAAAGCCTTACTATCGTTATATTAATATGATTGAACAAACCTTTTGATTAATTTGATAAATATTCAGTACATTATGTATCATTCACCTTGGTGGTTTGACACAACTTATTTTTGGCGTGACTACCCTGTAACCGATTATTCAAAATCTTTCAAGTATTATTATCTAGTTCAGTTTGCTTTCTGGCTTCAACAAATATTTGTTCTTCAAATTGAAGCTCCTAGAAAAGATTATAATGAATTAATTATGCACCACGTCAACACGTTATTGCTGGTTAGTTTAAGCTACGGTTGTAACTTCACTAGAGTTGGTAATGCTATATTCGTTTGTATGGACTTACCAGACGTTTTCTTAGCTGTAAGTGAAAAAAGTTTCAGCTTACATCGCATGAATTTAACTATGTTAATTGCCATTATTAATAATAGCTTGCAAAAGCTCTAAACTATGCTCTGCCAGGTATAATATGCAACACAGTATTTGTATGTATGCTTACATCGTGGATGTACACTCGTGTATATGTTTATGGATGCATATTTTGGTCTACAATGACTGAGCCTGAGTTATATGTGCCTGAATTCAAACTGGATCCATTGAACGGTTATTGGTTCCCTTATTTTGTGAAATATATTATCATTGCTTTGATGACTGGACTCTATGCGCTTAACTTATTTTGGACAGGAATGATTTTTAAAGTATTATACAAAATACTTACGATTGGATCGAAGGCAAAAGATGTTAGGTCCGACGATGAGGATGAAGGATGCGATATTTCCATTGAGAAGATTGAAGGGTAAGTAAAAAGAAAATGTAATACTCAAAACAACTTCCTAACAGGCTCGTTAACTATAGCGATCATTCTACATCTAAAGCTACACATAGATCTTTAAAATCAAAAAGTAATTAAATTAATTTACTAATACTACCATATTGATGTTTGTATACTATTAATACTTCTTGAATGTATTTGTAATTCATTTATATTAAATTTACCATAATAAAATGTACAATTAAATAATTTATTTATTTATTTACATCGTTATATTATGTTTTTTCTGCTAGATAATTCCAGAAAAAAGCGTAAGAAAAATTATTAAATAATATTATACTCATAAATATAATATATAGCATGTAGCAAAAGTATTTATATCGATAAATCACTATAATAATTTATATTTAGCAAGTACACGATTGTACTATAAAGTAATTCATACTTTAAGCCAATCCTCAATATAAATCGTTTTAAAAATAAGTCTAATCTTTTACTACTTAAAGCTATAATTTAAATAAGTTGATAAATACATAATACTCAGAGTTAATTTATCTTATTATTGAATACATATAAACACAAAGGAAATATACTAGTTAATGACTATAGGCTTTTAATGTTAGGTAATAAATAATCTCAAATAGCTCAACAAATTTTTTTATACATTTTAGTGTAAAAATAATATTAATTAATAGTTTTAGTTTGCTTAATATTAGAGGTATACTTTTGAGTATATATACATACATAGAGTACGTCATTTAGTCCGTCATATTATATTTCCTTCTTTCCTTTTTATTTTATTTTATTTTTTATTTTTATAAATATATAGATTTAAATATAAATGGGAAAACACTCTAAGATGTTTACATTACTAAGGCTAGTTTCAATCAAATTATTTCAAACATTTTTAGATTTACTCTTCAGAGATAGGTGCTAGGTTTGTCCATATTTCGTCAGTTACCTCTTAAAAAAGATTTATCAGTTAAACAATATTTGGTGTTTCTTCATTGTTTTCACACGTGAACATACATAATAGTAACCAATCTGCTTTATTCTGATATTCACAAGTTAATACTGTTATTCGAGTACAATTATTTCATAATGTTCTATTAAATTAGATGGTAATTCTCGTAGGAGTAATTGAATACAAATAAATTTATGGAAGTTATGAATCTTGAAGATCAAGGACTATATGTATGCAAGTAAATCACATCATTCATCCAGTAATTTGATTACAAATCACAAATGCTCCTCAGGGTTTATTCTAAGATGAAATAAATATATTAAATTACACATACATATAGAATACAAACAATTAAAAAATAAGCAAACAAACAGAATTAATAGCAAAACCTGGATTATACTCACACTTTCTTTCTTTTAGATTATATATTCATTTGCCTTATTAAATGGGGATAACATACTTTTTTAATAAGTAACTAAGCAGTATAAAGTGATATATTAACTTATAAGAGATATTACAGCGATATTAATGGTCATTGTCTTTGTGAGACATCTACAGTTTATTGAAGGGGGGAAAAAAGAAAAGGAAGAGAGAAAGAGAAACAAATTAATAAGGTGTCGGATCATTAAATTAATTACTAAAATAAAAATCATCTTTTCTATTTTAATTTCAACCGTAATGAAATCAATTATTTGATGGTGTATACTGTTTTACTGTTTTCACATTGATAACAAATAATAATAATAAAAACGTTGCAGGCATATATATATATATATCTATTTTATCATCGACATCTGCCTCTTAATCTTCAACTGTATTTCCTTCATATTCATACTTTGTTTCGTGTATATTCATATTCCACTCTATCAACCTCTTTAATAACTAGTTGTTACAGAACTTACAAACAAAATATTAAATAATAGTTCGCATCATTTCACTATGTTTCTACATAAAAAATCGCCACGTCTTTTGGTAACAATGTTTTTGATGCTGTATATGACCAGTACTGTTATTGCTGAAGAAAACATTGTAGAAAACCCAGATTCTTCATTTATAACACAACAAGAAGTCAAAGTCAGCATCGAACTAAAGAATAAAGAAAACGGTATCGTCATTCCCACTAAACAAGAATGGTTACAAGGTATTAATATTTCAAATATCGACAGTAAGATTCGCCCAGTAGAATCAGGTCTATGTACAGCACCCAAATGTGATGGTTCAGACAATGATGACTGCTATAAAAACTGCGGTTGCAAACCAATTGAAAGCGATGTATTCGGCTGCACTGTTAAAAACTCATGGGCACTCACATTTGACGATGGTCCAAGCAATACTACCTTAGAGTTACTTGACCATCTTAAACAGATTAATGTAAAGGCAACGTTCTGTGTAATAGGCGCATATGTTAAACAATTTCCTCAAGTCTTAAAAAGAATTTACGATGAAGGCCACCAAATTGCATCTCATACCTATTCACATGCTCACTTAATGAGTCTTACTAATGAAGAAATTATATACGAATTAAAGGCAACAGAGGAAATTGTTCGTGAAATTACTGGTGTTGTTCCTAAGTATCTTCGTCCGCCTTTCGGTGAAGCTGATGCTAGAGTAAAAGCTTTGTTGAAGGAAATGGGATATAAGCTTCTTATGTGGAACGTCGATCCTCATGACTATAATCATCAAATGAAAGAAAACGGTGGTGATCTTATCCAACAAGGTTTCCACGAAATAGTAACAGGTACAGGTGGTGTTAATCATCTTAACGTTCATGCTGATCCAGGATATATTAGTCTACAACATGGTAAGTTTATTTATATATCTATACAATATTTCATCATTCTGAATCCATTGCTTTTATTTAGATCTTTATGAACGCTCCATTCGCCAAGTTCCTAAGGCAGTAAAGCTTATACAGGAAAAAGGTTTCAAGATGATGACTGTTAACGAATGCATTGGAGACCCTCAAGCTCATGGAACACCCAAGACTCCAGTATTATCAAAAGTTTCAGATTCCAAGGAGAGCACCGATACCACTTCTTCAAACGCACAACCTGGAACTGTTGAAAAGAAGAAATCGTCTGGTAACCAAGTGTTTGCCACCACAAATTTATCAGTTGTTTTTGTTGTTATCATTAGTCTTGTTTCATATTTCATTTAAACAAAATAAACGTTTTTTATGGAAATTCTAATCGTTTATGTGTTGGTTTAGAGCTACATAATTAAACAAATGAACATAAAGTTAAGGGTGAAGTGGTGTAATAAAAAACAGCGGGGTTCTTTTTTATTCATAAATTTCCCTATATGTAAGTTTATGAAATGTCTATCTTCTTACATTTAATGGTGATATAATATTACACCTACCATCTTCTAACTTTAAGTCGCCCTTTAAATACATATAAATCAACACATTATTATTTATCCAACTATTGGATTTTTTGATAATTGTTCGATATATATATTCAAAGAAATGAATGCGCAAAGTTTTATAATGACAGAATAAAAGGTAGTCATTGGAATTAAAGTTTGAATGTTGGAATCTAAGTTTAATAGAAGAATTCTAGAGCATATTATAAAATCACGATAGATTTTGCACAAAATATATTATAGTTTTAATTTAATAAATTTATTTAATAGCATTTTAAGATTAAATTATCAAACTATGGTCTTTATAGCTGAATAAAAAGATATAGAGTGATACAAAAGGTTACTTGAACGTGTAACAACGTTATTATTAGCATAGGTAGAACTTATTTTTAAAATATAATTATAGTGATTCATGTGGTATTAAGATGGGTACCATTGCTCTAGTAATTACTTGAACAGCTCTCCAGAGCTAATATAGGAGTATACTTCACAAAGAAATTTTGTATATTTTAAGCACTACCAAATAATAGTTAATTGATATATATTTTTTATAGATAATCGAAGTCAAATCTACTAAAAAAAAATTCAGTCAGAAGCGCGTAATTACGTTTAGTTTATCGACAGAAATTACTGAGAAGCTCAAACACAAGGTATATAGTAATTCATTTTTTTTTAGCTATTTGATAATTCTATCGAAATATCTGCGACAAAAAGATGGCTGATAAAAAGACATATATTTTTGGCAGTAATAAAAAAAAACCTATATAATTATTTATTTCTTTGAATAATACAGCCAAAACGGAAGTCATTTACTATTTTTGATGAAATTATTGCCTTCACAAGTTTATTCCACATTGTTCAAGATATATCTTTTGGATGATAAAATAAAGTATTTTTATTGGATTAAATCATTGCAGTAACATGAAATAACACTTTCGTTGTTTTATCTTTATTCTAAACTAATCTACTATGAGATTCAATCAACATATTTAACCTTTTTATGAGTTTGAATTGATGCAATAGCCTGATCAAGTTAATTTTTATTGTTGAATTTAAAGTACTCGTGCCTAGGAGGTTGATGACACATTCTTAGTATAGCTATTATGCATTTTATTTGGCTTCAAAAAGCCTTTTAAGTAAATGAAATTTAACATGCTATAGTACTCTAGAAAGACAAGCATTTCTAGCAACTCTTGAGGATCCAATTCCTCATTTTCCTTAAAGATTATCCAGAATAATTATTGTACACTCTATCTTCATTACCAAACTATTAACGGTCGTACAAAAACTAAATATGGTTATTACCATAGTAAATAAGGGGGATTTAAGTAGGAGATTGCAAAGAATGGAACTGGAAGTAAAATATCTTTTTTTTTATTACCTCCTAAATATCGAAATACCTCTTCAGGATATTTTGGGGGCTAAAATTCACAAGATTTAGTCTTTATTTAATGCTTAATATTGAATTCTATTCTGCATAATGTATGAACAATAGAACATCAAAACAACAAATGTTTGATTTTAGATTCGTGTAACATCAAAACGTTTTTCTTAATTGACTTATATGATTCTACTGGCTTTAAATTGCTGTTGATAAACAAAACAGAATATTTTAGTTTAAGTGGATATTAAATTGCTAAGTGAAGAAATAGCTTATGTCATACTTCAAAAAGGTAAACCGAGTCGTCAATTACCAAAATAACTAAGATTTATAACATATATAATATAGACCAGAGAAATACTTGAAGTCATAAGCATAAAACATAATTTAAAATAACAAAAGACTCCAAATGTCAATTAAAAGAGATTTTTATAAAGGTAATAGTATTATACGTACGTTAGCTATCAAAAAGATAGAAGGGGTCTGAATTAAAGATTTAAAAAATAAAATAAAATATCAATTGAGAAAGTTTTTAGCTTCCCGTCTATGCCAGGAGTAAAATAAACTGACGATCCCAAAAGAAATACAAGAATTGCGTAGATCAATTTTTTTTCTTAGATAAAAAAGTAAAAATAAATAGAAAAAGGTAAAATTGTTATTACATTAAATATTATTAAAGTTTTCATTACTACTATAGCATTTATAGATTTACTGGTGCATCAAAGCCATAGAAATAGCTAAGATTGCCAAAGTAGTCATGCTAGGGCTGAATACTTCAGCTCCGTTGACAGATTGTTCAATAACCTTCTGTTGGCTTAAGACTTCAACATTGGGTGAAGCTGCAGGTGCAGAAGTGGAAGCAATGTCGGGTGAAGCAGCTGGTGTAATGACAGGTGCACTGGAAGCAGAACTGGAGGCGTCAGCAGCAGCGACAATAGGAACGGGATTAACAACAGGAGCGGGACCAGTAGCCTTGGCGGTAGTAGTACTAGAAGCATTTGTTTTCTCGGCCTTAGCAATGGTGGTCTTAGTAGTAGTGTTAGCCTTAATGGTGGAAGTCTTAACACTTTTGGTGGTAGTAGGCTCAGAAGAGCCTTTGTCGCCAAGAGGGCCACTGTAGTCACCTGGGACGATATGAGCACAACCCTTTTCAGAAATACCACGGTTACAGGTTCTATCATCATTCTAATAAATTAAATGTAAAGAAAAAGAGTAAATATCATCTCCGTCACTGTTTTGAGTTAGACTAAAAAAAAAAAACTTACACAGCAGCGCATACAGAAAGTATTTCCAGAAGGTTCAATAAGGTTAACATAATACTTCCATCCAGCACATGAAGATCCTATGGGGGCTTTGATGTCATATTGTCCACCTTCGTCATTGGAAAGTAATTTGGCTTTTGAAGGGTTGATTTGACCAGTAACCTGAACGTAGGCATCAGTCTTAACAAAATGTGCAGATTGAATGAATCCAGAATTCAATTTTCCAGCGTTTTTAGCCAAAGGTGTTTTACCAAGACAGAATGCCTCCGCATTCCATTCTGTCTCTGCAATTCCTCTATCAACTGAATCAGCAGGTGGAAGGAAAACACAAAAGTTATTGGCGTCAACAACCTGTGCGATTTGGCCATAGGCGTGTGCAAATGAAAAGAGCAAAGTAATTGATGAAAAAATCAAACTTGAACGGGCGACCATTATTTTAAATTAACAAAGGTAAGAATAGAAAAATGAATGTAAAGGGAGATGATATATTATAAAGGAAGGAAAGGTGTTGATTGGTTGAAACTTAATCAAGACCGAGAGTCAG
This sequence comes from Backusella tuberculispora, assembly GCA_024140245.1. Taxonomy (NCBI): domain Eukaryota; kingdom Fungi; phylum Mucoromycota; class Mucoromycetes; order Mucorales; family Backusellaceae; genus Backusella; species Backusella tuberculispora. The sequence continues at coordinate 6,269 of VCJD01005358.1, read as the reverse complement.
ATTGGTTTTTTGAAAATAAGAAAGAAAAAAGAAAGAGAAATACAGAATAGTGGAAAATATATAGACTGAAGGAGTTGAAATTAAATCCAAATCCAAATGGTAAATATATATAATTGTTTAATTCAATTGTCAGGAGGTAGCATTATCTGGGTAAACACAAAATTGTTTTGTAAAATGTAATACAAAACCCGCTGGTGGTACATTGGCTTCATTATTATTAGCTGTGGAGCACAGACAGATGCTAAACCCTTTTGTATTATATATTTGAGATATATCACAGTTGGTTTTGGCCCCTAAAAAAATTACATAATTTCAATTTTTATAGGATTCAGCCAATTATTAGCTTCAGGTATTCTGGAATAGGTACATATAAATAAGCACATGTATTTATATACATAGATACACATAGCCATATATTTACAGTTAAGAGTCATTGTAATTTGAAGTAAAATGTTAAATTAAAATATTACATGTTTCCGAAGCTTCAGAAAACTGTTGATGTAACCATGCCCTTTATTTTTAGAGCAGACGCATTGCACCTGCCTAATAAAGCTTATGAACTCCTGCAAAAAAATTAAAAATAACAATCAGAGATATTTAGACTATCTACTATCTTATTTTAGAAGAAGCATTTTATAGCCTATTGTTTTTTAAAAATATTTTTTATCTCTTTGCTCATCTACGATAATTAATTGTAGAAGCACTGTTTTTTTACTGTATTTTTTTTTTGTATGCTCGATACACTGTCATACATTTAACGAAGTTAACAATTCCTTCGAGTTAAAAAAAAGAAAAAGAAAAAAAATAGATATAATATATTAACTTTTGGTAAAAATTTATGGTGTCAGAATAAAAACGTTGATCTTAAGTATGTTTCACTAAACTTGGTTAACGTAGTCGTAAATATAAGGGTTTTATTTTAGAGAAAAGATAATATTAAAGATAATATTATATGTGTGAATTACAACGCTGTGAAATATAAACAATATAACTTCTGAATGAAATATATTCCTGATATATATAAATCCTTGATATAGCGGTTTTACTGTATTGGAATTACATGTAAACACAGATATATATGTTGGTCAATAAATCATTTCTTACTGCTCAAAGTGTAATAATCTGTTTATAACTTCCTCAAAAATTCTGAAGTCACGATCTTTATCCAATAACGGTGATTAATATATTAAATATGGTAAGTTGCAATATAAAATCTATAAGAGCTGTCTAGACTTCAATAAATGCGCATGCATTGTTTTATAAAAAAGATATAAGCAGGTCATTTATTAACAACATGTTTATCAATATCTATTTTATGTCCTTCCAGCCTTTTTTTTTAAGCACTTTTAGTAGAAGGTTCAACAATTTTATAAGTTTATATGCCTTCTTACAGACTTGTTCTGACACATCAAAAGCTTCAATGTTAACCTTGATAGTAAATTCATAGGTATATAGCTTTATAGATTGATGATTATTGGTTGTTTTAAGAATGTATAGGACTTTTCAGTCGATCAAATACTGAGAGAGCAATATTTGAAAAGAAATGATTGGTTAGTTTTTTAATTATACGACGCAAAATAATTTGTACTTACCCAAAGGTAATCTAACAGCTTTGGCTGTGACGCCACCAAGTGCACCACTACCTGACAGCATAATATTTGCAGGTGACGAGGGGCAATATTTTTTTTTTAATAGGATTATTGGTATTCATAATAATTTGACATAAATGAAGGAAGGCCCTTCTTCAACAATAGCTTTGTCGTTCCTGATAAACCAATAGCAACAGCCGATATCATATCTCTATTGTTCGTAGCCTTACCATGTTTAAGTGATACGCAAGTTGGATTTAGACACCGACTCTTTCCAAGATTGATAGTATTATTTTCAAGTTTGGGATGAGCCATGGGGCAGTAACAATAGATACATATTTGTGACGTGTCGTGCTCGTCGATTATTGCTACTGTGGTATGTCGTCCATCAATCTCTTGAATCCAGTTCCCACCACATCTATCATAACCTTTGATAGAATTTTCAACTCCTGTGCTCTTGTTGTCAGTGCATAAAATTGGGATATTGCTTTTTACTTTACTCTTGATGAAGTGGCGTTCCTCAGCGACCAGTTTGTCTTTTGTTTTCTTTGTTTTTAATTCAATAGTTCTTTTTTGTCTTGAGGCGCTTTTTGAATAATAAAATGCCCTTCGAACTCTTCTTTCCTTCATAGATGCCTATATTTTTATGTTAATTTTCCTGTCTAAAATACAACTTTCAGTTCAATTGCAATTACCACGAAATATTTTTTTAGTATTTGCGAATTGTCAGACGAAGTGTTTGAAGACATCTTAAAGAGATCTTGCTCGGTTTTTGATACTTTCTTTCCAAGTGTCTATAAAAATTATGTTAGTTTATAGTATTAAATCTACACTAATTAACTTATACAGACTGTATATCTCTTTTTTTTCCCTGTTTGATAGCGCGTCTTGTTCTTTAAGGATAGGTGGTTGACTTGACTAGAGGTCATTTTGAATGCCTTTAAGAGTGGATAGAATTTGACTTCTTTAGAAGTACTTGAACTAGGTCTAGGAATAGTTGTCAGTTTTTATTTTCTTTAAAAAAAGAATATTAAGCTGAATCGTTTACTTACAATTTACTTTGAGGATTTAAATCATTATAAATATTGACATGACTTTCGAACATTTCTAAC